>JAMKCH010033366.1:0-15483 GCA_023653785.1 Ophioderma brevispina
CTTGCAATGCATTATGGGATTTGTGCTTAACCACTCTGGGTAGTTTCTACTTCAGAGCTGTAACGTTTGATAGAGTACAAAACAGGTACTTGACAGTCTTGAAGCATATCCAAACGAGATCCATCATCCTCCCCATTTGACTATGTTGTAATTTCAAGTCAAGGACACCTTATACAAGCAAGAAGCGAGCGAGCAAGCAAGCAGCAAGAAACAAGCAAGCAAGGCAAACAGCAAAGCAAACAAGCCAAACAAACAACAACCACGATTTATAGTGTGTTCCTGTAAGCATAACCTTTCATAAAGATATTGGGTTAACACAGAGGAGGACTAGGTATAATGCCATGGTGGGTACTTGTGAGATAAATTATTACTATGATGCTATAGTTCATTTTGTCACAGTTCAGTGTACCGCCAATGACAAATGTGTACTGAGGGAAAGAATGGGTTGTGATCTACCTTATACTGACTGATGTTGTGCAAAAGTGGAAATTTTGGGATATATGTTTATTTAACTTTCATTGGCACCAAGCAGAGTGCAAACAAGCAAAAAAGTTTATCAAGTATATAGGCCGATGTGGGGCAATTAATTCAGAAATTAAGCAAGCAAAAGAGCTCTGCTTCAGCCGATTACACATGAAAGTGACCACTTTTACAGCATTATTTGATACTCCTGAAACATATGCACCGTTATGGAATGCACCAGTACAAAATACCTGAACATAATTTCATAATACACAGTCTGCTTTGTTTCTCGCTGTGAAAACATGAGAGTCACGATCGACGCCGACTCTCGGCATTGCTGCCGACAAAGCATGAGATTGCAGCACTTTTTAAAGGGCGGGAGGTTCGCTAAGCACTGCCCATAGGAACAGTACGTTAGAGAATGTGTTGGAGACGGGAGAACGTGATAGTCATGGTAGTTGTTTAAGGACACATTTGATGTGCTATTGTCTGAGTGGTGTAGCGTCTCAAGGATATGCACAAACTTTTTCAATTTAATTTTGACAAATTTTCATGTATGCAAATTGGCAAGGAGCAGGGTATAGATTGTGGCCCCATTTGCAAACATGTGAAAAAAGCCTGTTAGGCTGTTAGCATCATTTATGAGAGCTATGACCCTAAACTTGGTAAGTACTCATAGTTTATAAAGTAATGAGTATTTACATTACTTTATTAATGAATAAACATAGATAAACTTGATAAAAAAGACGTGTACTAATCCTAAAAAAAAATCTCAGAACATAAAACATTGCACTTTAGTGTGCAATCTGTTCACATTACATTTTGGTTCATAGGATTGCTTTGGCAGTGTGTGTAGCTGTCTGTGTATGGGTGTGTAGGTCTGTGTTAAAAAGTGACCTAAATGTGACCCGTTAAAAAAATTTCCACTGTTTCCACATACATGCACATATTCATGGATACTGGATACAAATGTTCTTGGGTTAGTGACCCACATGTTGGGGACCTTGTAACCATGGGGAGCTCATGTGACCTTTGTACCAATTCACAAACTGTGATGGCAGATGAGACATGTCGTGATGGTGGATGGTATAATGAAAAAAGATGACATTCCCCCTCCCCATCAAAAAAATCCAACCAGCTGTGTGGATTAGCCCTCCAAAACTACCTGCAATTGGCAAACATGAGGATTTTATGATTTATTTGAGCCAATAAGAAGAAAGGTAAGAATGTCGCAAATAATTAGAAACTTGAGTGGTTATCAAATGACTATAACATTAATAACCAATCAGAAAAACTGTAAAAAAAAGACAGCTCTTTTGGTTAAATTGTCTGAGTGATGACCTTTCTGAGTGGCCCGACTGGCGTAACACAAATTTGACCTTTTAAAGATTTATGATAAAATCTTTTATAAGTTCTTTAACAAAAATGGCCCAAGTTCAAGAATTTTTGCAAGGCCTAAATACTACAACTAAACGAAATGTCTACTGAATAATATTAAGGTGCAACAAGGAGATTTCGCATATCATGTCCTAAAAAAATTGAAAGTACTGATATTGCCCTGATGTAAGGCTTAACATCAAAATAACCCCATCTGAAAAGGTTAAGCTGAGAAATATGCTTATTTGGTACAAAATTATGAAATTTATAATTTCGTAGGAGCAAATACGAAATTCAGCCTATGTTTTATATGAAAGTAAGCAAATCAGAATCAACATTTTTCTCTCTTTTAAAGCATTTCTGTAGCAAATACAAGGTAAGCATTTATTGAGGGTTGTATACAAGACTGTCCCAATAAAACAACTATACAATCAAAAACTAAAAATTATAAAAATATAATGTGCCAATTTTGCCAGATATTTTGACTTTTTATAGACAAAGATCTAAGCTAAAATCCTCGCTTTTATTCCATCCATTGATGAATCCCCTAAAGCGGAGGATATGTCAGTTGAACACAGAGGATAAAATACCACTTGGGCCAGTTTAACCTGAAGATTCAAGAAACTAAAGGAATAAAGGGTGTAGCTCATTGTGGTATTAAACCCTTTTCAAACAAACGAATAATGTACAGCTCAGAGTGAATGTATATCATGCATGAACTAACAATATATTAATGTTTCCGTGAAAAAAGGACTCAGAAATATTATGTTGTGGGTGAAATGAGGGGACTCACTTAAGTTGCGGCCCAATAATTATGAAATGCATGGAAATTTTGGGAATTTGACTGCTAAAACTAAATGTAACAAGTTTACAGCAAGTTGTGTGGACAACGCTTGTCTACGCTTGTTGTGGGCAACGATCTAATGTGGCGGGACAACGTACCCACCATCCCCTATTCCACACTGCCTCCAAGATGCCAGGAGGAATATGATGAGAAAGCAGGTTCAACAAAGAACAATAAGGAAAGGATGGTGTTTCAAAGGTCTCAGTTTATTTCAACAAGGGTGGTTTTGTGGTTCT
This sequence comes from Ophioderma brevispina, assembly GCA_023653785.1. Classification (NCBI taxonomy): domain Eukaryota; kingdom Metazoa; phylum Echinodermata; class Ophiuroidea; order Amphilepidida; family Ophiodermatidae; genus Ophioderma; species Ophioderma brevispina. The sequence goes on from JAMKCH010033366.1 coordinate 2,920, forward strand.
ACCTTCTGAGGAACCCTGGAGTAAGCGAGACAACAAGACTGTTTGAATAGAATTTTCAAATGCTACATGTATTCAATGCAAGTGCGACATTATAAAGTTATTAATTACGTTAAATCACAAGAAGCAGCACTTTAAGCTTACTTTTTTATTTTAATTTTCATAAAAGAAATGTCTTGAAGGTGAATTTCAATGGTAACTTTGTTGATATCAGAATAGCCGCAACTGGCCCAACAGGTTTTTTCAACTGTCCCCGATATCAGCAGACATACTCCTGAACCAGACCCCCCAAATTACAAAACCAACTAAAAACTCATGAAAGCTGCAACACTTCTAAAAAGAATCAGTAAAAATCCAGTTGAGATGAACTTAGATTTTGGCCAAAAAAAAATAACTTTGATTGTTATATTTTTTTTGGGACAGACGGTATGACATTACTATTATGATACATATTTTGGTGCCTCAAATCTCTCGTGCACATTGCACCTTTAAAGTCTGGTCGTTAGTATCAAAAAAGGCAACGTCTCCTCCTTGGCAATTAGAATGCTTAAATAGTGATTGTGTCACACCATTTAGTTGTGTTTATGCCTGCAGCTTACAGTCAAGAATCATGTTTAGGACAGGGATTCCCCACCTGTTTTACATCTACCAGCCATTTTAATCACTTCTCCAAATTAGGATGAATTTGTTAAATATATGGATTATTGATTGTGTAAGGAGGAATACCGCATGTTTTTTTATATGGGAACTGTTCATTTACTTTTTGAACTTTACTTTTTTTCATGGGAAAATGAAAAATAAATTAGTACTATTACGTCTGAATATTTTTCATGAGACAATATTGTTAGTTTTTTACTAAACATTTTTTGGGTGTTTTGATTTTATTAGTTTTCAAAGGTCAATGCCCAACATTTTACCTATGAGTACAAAATAAGTGTGCGGCTCAATTTGTTGCTCATTAAAAGCACACCAAAGTTAAAAATCCATTATAAATACTGGTATTTTATCACAAAACTGATTAGTCATGTGTTAATTTTTACTAATCATATGGCAGAAAATTAAAACAGTGATATCATATAGAAAACAAATTGACTACTATTTTCATGCAATAGTAAAAATATATCATTCGGGTAAAATTTTGGCTGCTCTATTTCACTCGGCTTTGCATCATGAAATAGAAAAGTCTAATTTTTGCCTTCAAGGTATTTTGTTTATATCACACTCTTGGCATTCAATATTTGTATACTACATTATACATTAATGTTAAAAATTTTGAATTTCTAATTTTTCCATCACCCTAAACATCAACATCCATTCCCCCATTTTTCCACCTTTTAATAACAAAGTCTGTAGATTCTGAATCCAGAAAAGTGATCCATTCTCCCGCAGTATTTTGCATTATTTACATTTTCACTAGCCACCCACGTTGCAAGTGGCATTTTGGCCGGATTAAGGCCTAAACTAACACACTAATTAAGTCTTCCATTTTACGCTTTTAGTGACCGTTATTTGAGTGTAAGCATGGGTCCGTGTCCAACAGCTCCTGTGTCATGAAGACGCCTGAGCACTGCTGGGATGTAGCCCTCTAACCTTTTAATATTACATATCGTAATGTTATTTGGTATTTAAACAATGCTTGCTGACAACAAAAGTGGTAATGGAGGAGTAGTTAATAGTAAACATGTTTTACTGGTTGATAACTTTACATACATGATATTTTTGTGGTGTTGAGAAAGGTGCTTTTTGATTAATTTGCGGAAATAATCAGTTACATCTTGTCTTGCAAGATCAGTATTTTTAAAAAAAATTGCCCGATTAGGCCCCAAAAAACAAGTTTGTCTCAGAAGAAATGTGAAAAATGCAAATGCAAAATACGCTTTTTTAAAGAAAAATGCTGAGGCGAAATGCAGGATTTAAAAAAAAAATTATTGCATTTTTTACCCAATTTTGTAATTTTTGGCCGCTTTGTGGGCAAATTTTCAATTTTTTCTGAAAAGTAAGTAAAAACCTAAAAAAAAAGATAATGTGCTAAAAGACCAATTTTGAGACAAACTTATTTTTTTTTCTTGGCCTTAATTTAAGCCTTTTCTCTTTAGATTATTCTAGTAAAGCAAGATATTGAGAAGAATTAAATGTCTTGATTTTTAGAGTTTTGAACAATTTTAGAATTTGTATAATTCCTGGTTTCAAACAGCTATGCATTGAATCTCATGGGTCAAAAGTATTTTAGCAGGCTTTTAATTTTTCAGTTCTGAAGTAGTTGCAAAGAGCGTGAAAATAAAACTTGTGAAAATCAAAGCAGCAAAATGACAACAGCACACTAGTGGATAGGGAATAGACATTTGATGAAGTAGAGAGAGTGCAAGTCCTTTGAGCATCGACATCGGTATCCAAGAGAGTTTGAGGAGCTCAGCTAACAAAGTAACAAGGGCTTTATACTACATACTGAAATAAGGATGGTTTGGTGTACAAGATGTGAAACTGAGAAAAAGGTCAATAAAACAGATACATACAGGATTTTGCCAGCAAATAAAACTCTGTACTGGCTACTGACCAATCAAAAGCAGGTCTTATCTATATGTTTGATTTTTCCTGGTATCTCTGGAAATTCACCGATCAGTTGGGGCGATTTTTTGCCCATCTTTTCAGGGATTATTTTTACAGTGCTTTTAAAGAAGCACTACCCAATCCTCAACCTCTACCCCACCTTTTACACCATCAAATCTGAGATTTTGGTACCATCAGAAAGCTTGTATTTTTCTCATCTCATCTGCAAAATATTTTGACTGACTTCTTTCCCATTATGATGCTACAGGCTATAATATGGTTTGTTTACACTAACCGGAAAATAGTTTGTACAGTATTCTATGGGCTATTGTAATACATAAACTTAGCACTTACATTAAAATAGTATGTCCGATTCAATTGAAATTTGGAATTCGAGTATGTTGGAGATGGCCCTTCAGCTCCCTTCTTAAGGAGCTGTGACAGTTTCTAGATTTTTTAAGAGGGGGTATGCCTGGGCATTGCCTATAGCATTGCCCATAGACCCCACCCATTAAGAACAAGCGCTTTTGTGTGCATTTTCTCAAAAAATGTCACAGAAACTTTTTGACAGAACAGCTCACGTTCCCAGACAGGAAATATTTTTCTATGCCCTGATTATCATTAATATCATTACTATTATGCAACTCTTTTGGACCCTGTTATGCAATGAAATTGTTAACAACTATTTGGAGTGTGATTATTTGGGATAATTTGATTTACTTTGCCAAATTATTACTTATATGTCAGATAATGATAAAATTGAAGAGCAATATTTCAATATGTAACATCAGAGAAGTGAATGTATACATCTCTTCTAAAATGATAATAGTGTTTTTCACATAAAAGATTTTACAGTCACGACACGTATACTCCCATTGGAATTTACTGCTACATTCATTTCATTTTACTCAGCATTTCCGTTTGACTGAAAAACGAAATATTGGAAGCATATGGATGATTAATTTTGATATCCTTCAAACCTAGTATATATCTCATTTTCCAGTCAAAAATTAAATTATAAATTCCCCATTGATTTTGAAAAGTCAACGGCTGTCAGGAATTTCACACTAGTATGAATCTGTCTCCCTGTCCAAGGCCAGACAAATTTCAGTTTATTTTAAAAACCGCAGCAATTTTGTTTCCGTCGTCCGTTGCAGAATACTTTGTGTAATAGACCATCATAAAACCAGCGGCAGGGTGAGTGGATTACAGAGACCATGTACACACTTTTCCTATGTATCGAGTGAGTTCCATAAGGCTCTGAAACGGACACCAAAAGTAATAATAATTGCAAATGAAACTATGCAAAATGGAGCAATCCAGTTAGTTTCTCAGTACGGGAACCTTACCCTGGCCATTTGGAAGATTAAAGGATTGGAATTTAGACAGCGGTTACTCTAGAGTATCGGGTTGAGCGCTGGGACATACGAGCAGTGTATATGGATTGGCTGTCGCGTGTCATCATCAGAGATTAAAAATGTTACTTTTAGTGCAAATTGAAGAGTGCATGATTAAAAATGGCCTTCGAAGGGCTTGATATTGAAAAAATCATTCGCCCGAACCAACGGCGTATATGGGTTATTTTACGGAGCGAGCAGAGAAAAATTCATTTCACATTTAGATTACCACCAGCACATATCTAAGCACAGTGCTGATTTTGCGTGTGATAAATAAGGCCTGTTGAAAAGTGAAGCTAGTCATTTATCAAGGCAGCACAAAAAGCACTGGTTCCCAATAGTTGTCTGGGGGGTGGAGTGCACTATAATAAAAATGGGGGGGGGGAAATAAAGCGACAAAATCGTTGTCTGTGTTTTGTATTTATTTAATTAAAATATTGTTCATTTAAATGCAGTGAAATCATCAGTCTTGAACTTGCTTTAAGATTTTGGGTGTTACCTTAATTAAAATGCAAATCTGAATCTAATGTACTAGACCCAGCATGTACTTCATTCAACATGTTGAAAGACACCACAAAGTAGAGATCATGATATTGACATGTAAAACCAGCTAATTAGGATATGAGGGCGAGGTCCCCAATATGATTATAAAAAATCCGTAGTCCAAGTGAGATTACAATATACACTTTTTTATTTAATAATAAGAAACCTAACAGTGTCAACATCTCAACATTAAAAAAAAATTAGGGCATATGTCATAAAACGTGCCATTATTGCTTTAATGACACGTATGTAGATGATTGTACGTTTTACTTACTTTATACTCCAGACAACAAGTCATCATTTGAAATGACACGGACCATTGGTCACACAGTATTTCACTTCAGACAAGTCATGGATGGATTTCTGGCATTGTAATTGCACACCAAATGTGATGGATAATAAAATTGCGGAAATTCATCGCACTACAAATTGCATTGTACTGACAACATTAGACATGAGGCATGGGCTTTTTAATTAGGGTTCATTAAAAGATCAGACTTGCAAGACAATAATGTTGCAAACATTTGTGAGATCCTTTTTTTACTTCAATTTTGTTAAATTTACTCAAAGAAATTTATTACAATTATATATTTTTACCCATAGTCCAACTCAAGCTCATATTTTAAAATTGATCTGGTATTTTTTGACCACCTGGAATTAAGCAGGTGAAAACATGAAAAATGCCATTGCTAAGGTGCTGTGACAGTTTCTAGACTTGTTAAAGGTGGTTCTTAAACATTGTGGGTTCTGTATATTGCCCAAGCTGCTGTTATAAAAAAATAATGAAAAAAAAAAGATACAAACTTGTGTAAAAAATGATGGGGGGGGGGACTCTTAATTAGTCTTCAAAAGCAGATTAGCAGAGCACAACATTTTTTTAATACACATATTACTTTTATATATCAGAAGCACGCTTTGAAAATGGTCTTCTGATATAGCAGAGTACGTAGAATAAGCTTGAGAAACATGACCACTTTGAATTCAAAGAATGGTAAAAATAGTTAGGTTAACTGTGATTTAAAACATGTGCATCCTTAAAAATAGCCATAACAGGACTTTAAAAATACCACTGTGTAGTAACTTGCGGTAGTTACAAAGTTACAGGACCCGCATTTCAAATGTTGAGGTACTCTGTGGTGTATGGGATAGTGTTAGGATGGAAGCTATGGCCATTTTTGACCATGTGCTGAAGTTTTAGAACCACACTGTCTAGAAATTACAATAGTTAGGTTAGTCAGCTTTCAATGCTTGTATATGAAGGCATGAAGTCCAATAGTTACAGAAGATTCATTTGTACTCATGTGACTGGAGAGAGTGGGCCTTGAGGGCAACAAAATTCAGGGAATCTTGTTGAGTATTATAAGCAGCTGCAATGCAGGATGAAGTCAATTTAACATTCTGATGAACATAGTGATTACAAGAAACACTATTTTCAGCTGAAAACAATTGTGGAAACATTGAATTTAATACCAAAATAAGTATTCTAATAAATGTATTTTAAAAACTATATAAAGATGGAAATTATGGTTAGTTGCTGGTCAGAAATAGAACAATTTACAGCTTCAAGAGAAAATTGATAAACTCTGTAGCAATTGATACTGATTAGAAACTAGACAGCTGTTTTAAGTAGGCCTGTTGTAAAGAATTAAGGGAGGGGGAAGCACCCACACCACTTTGCAGAATTTGTTATTAATAGCAATGTAAATGTCTGTGGCAGTTTATTTGGTAAATAAAACGAATTAGACCATTGAAAGGGATTTGGTAATTCATAGAAGAAGTCAGTAAAATTGATTAAAATTGGTAAAGTATAAACCATTTAATGCAATTTTCTATGTTTTTTTTTTCAAAGAAGATGTAAGGAAGCTGGATTTTGTGTAATTTAAAAAGAATTCAAGATCAGTTGCTTGATATTCATATACAAATGTTTCCCCCATATCCAATTTTAAACTGATGGTGCTGATTATCAGCCCATTCCAATGTATGATCTGATCAATAATTTGTGTACCTTCAATGGGGAAAAGTGGGGTTGAAAAGGGTGCTTTGTTCAAAAGGGCAGACAAAATGAAAGGATGGGCACAGACCCTTCTCACATTTTATTGTCTGTGTTATCAAACTATGTTGCTACATCACTGCTGTATGTACAGCTTGCTAGGCTCAACTCAGATCAGCAAAATAGCTTGGAGTAAGGCTGCAAAATGGAAAGTGGCTCTAGACAAATCCACGGAAATAGCCAGGATAGAATGTAATCTTAGAATTGAGTGATTTTGAGGTAACTGAGCTTTGACAAAAATCTGTCTTACGTGCCTTGTCTGGGCTAGGGTATGCCTTCAACACAAAGGGATGGCTTATTGGGTAGCTTTCAATACTATACACCATGTAGAGGACTGCCAAATCGTGTAACACATTTTTCAATGGAATGAATTTGGCCATGAAGACGAGGTTAGATTGAGTTTGGGGTTTATTCCGTATTGAAATGCGTGGTACACGATTTGGCACTCCACAACTCTCTATAGCTTTCAATGCATGTAAGTGAACATGTTTGTAGCTATATGGATTTTATTAGTTTAAATTATATAATTGTAAGTTAGAAGAATAGAATAGTTGAAGGGGTAATGCAGTAGGACAGTACATTAGAGTGACTGTATACTAGAGGCACAGACAGTACACTAGAGGGACAGTGCACTAGAGGGACACTAGAGTTACACTTCACTAGAGGGACTAGAGGGTAGTACACTTGAGGGACACTACACTAGAGGGAGAATACACTAGAGGGGCTAGAGGGACAGTACACTATGAGGGATAGAGGGGACACTACATTAGAGGAACAGTATACTAGACGGATAGTACATTAGAGGAGCAGTATACTAGAGGGATAGTACATTAGAGGGACAGTATATTTGGGGGATAGTACTGTAGAGGGACAATATGGCAGAGGGACAGCGCAATAGAGAGACTTTGTAGTAGAACAGAGGGACAGTACTGTAGAGGAAAAGTGAATATTGCTGTATGAGTGAATGAAAGAAATGTTGAAGGCCATTTGACCAACTTCATTGATGGATTCAAAAAATCACAGCAAAATAATTTGATCTATGTCAATCATTAATCATTCTCATGTTATGTGTGAACACTTTTGTCAATCAATAAGCAAAAAAGCAACATATTATTTCTACCTGTAATTTCTACATGTAATAACGTTTCTTTGCAATATGTTATTCAACGTTAATTACATCGATCAATACACCTGTCCTGTAGCTTTTGTTATTAGCTATAGGGCCTGTGGCTTTACAGACATTCACCTGTCTCTGTTGTTGGAATTCTCAGTATTATTCTAAACACACAAAAATGCTGTGATTTTATAAAGTCATTATTTGTATATTGAAGTGTTTAAAAACTTCATCTATACTCATCAGTTCATATGTATTTTTTTCAGTTCAGATATGTGACAATATTTTCTCAAATTTTATCTGTCTTGTCCACACCATACCATCTCTGCCTTCCTCTCCTTCCTCTCCTTCCCCAACAAATTGAACTAAACATTCCAAGATTTGATCACATTCAGTGGCATAACCAGTGGGGAGGCCGGGGGTGACACCAAAAAATAATTCGGGAAGGGGAGCAAAAAATTGTGAAACGATAAAAAGAAAGAAAAAGAGAAAGGAAAAGATGGAAAGAGAAGAAAGGGAAAAAAGAAGAGCGAAGAAGAAAAAGAAGAAAGAATAGAAGAATAGTTTTTGATGTTAACTGCAAAAATGGTAAGAATGATGGTGAGTTGGTGTTTTTTTGGCTCAAAATGTGGGAGAAAATAATATCCAGGTCAGTTGACCACCTTTTGGTCTTTGAGACCAAGTGCACTATTTTGTCCATGTAGTACATGCTTATGGCAATCAAAGCAAGTGAGCCTAATATGCAGTTAACACAGCACAGAATTTGAAGGTGAATTTTGCAGCACAGCCTCAATAGCTTTGAAAGTCAAAAATAAAGAGAGGCATTTACATTGAATCAGGTGCTTCAGCCCATTAAAAAGCTATTAAATGCTTGAGGTAGCTCTAGTTTATGTCATTCAACATTCACAATGGTTAACATTGATGATTATGGATACATTAAAAGGGACTTTGATGCATACTGCTTTTGGAGTGTATCTATGATTTCCTATTTTAATCAACTATACAGTACCATTTAAAAGCAGCTTTGAAGAAATTTGGAACCAAAGCCTCAATTTAGCAATATGTGATTGTACAATTGGGATCTGTGTTATAGTGCCCTCTATATGACCTTTCTCCATAGAAAGACTTGTAAAACCAATTTTTTAAAAGAAAAATCATTTTTGCCCGCAATGAAATTTTGTCAAATTTACACAGGATGTAGATAGTTGAATAAGTAATCTAAATCAATTGTCAAAAGTGTGTCGCCAATTGATATTTTTTGTTTTATTCTAGTTTTGTCATAATATAATAAATGAGACCTTCAAACAGATGTGTGTTATTATTTTGATGGTGTTAATTTGAATTTTGAAGAGTTCTGCAGCTTTGAACGACTAGGCATGGCTTTTAAATTCATGTTTTGATATTAACTACAAAAGTGCAAAAATGGTAAGAATGATGGTGAGTTTGTTTTTTTTTTTTGCTCAAAATGTGGGAGGAAATTCCATCCAGGCCAGTTGACCACCTTTTGGTCTTTGAGACCAAGTGAACTATTTTGTCCATCTACATGCTTATGGCAATGAAGGGAAGGGAGCCTAATATGCAGTTAACACAGAACAGAATTTGAATTTCACAGCGCAGCCTCAATAGCTTTGAAAGCCAAAAATGAAGAGACGCATTTGCATTGAATCAGGTGCTTCAGCCCATTAAAAAGCTATTAAATGCTTGTGGTAGCTCTAGTTTATGTCATTCAACATTCACAATTGGTTAACGTTGATGATTATGGATACATTAAGGGACTATGATGCATACTGCTTTTGAGTGTATCTTTGATTTCCTATTTTAACCCCCTGAGGTCTTCCACCTTACAGTATCTGTGATTGGCTCATTACATGATATAGCATGATATAACTTCTGAGTAACCAATCAAAATAGACCTTCCATATATCTGTACAAACCTTTAAGTTTGTCTTACCATATCTCTGATTGGCTAAACACATTATATATCTCAACGTATAACCAATGTAATCGGCTGGAAGACCACCGGGGATAATAAACTACCATTAAAAGCAGCTATGAAGAAATTTGGAACCAAAGCCTCAATTTAGCATATGATTATACAATTGGGATCTGTATTATAACATAATGAATAAACTCTAACAAGGAACTAAAATATGCATAGCATTACAATTTGCATAATTTGATGACTGCACTCACTGTATTTCAAATGACAAATGCTATAAAAATTATCCCAAGGCAAACAAAAAGTCTCTCTCAGATTTATAAGCCAGCTAATCATATGCAACATTTTAAAAATGGATGAAAATAAAACACCTACTCACTGTGGCTGGGTTCAAATGGGATTTTCCCTGTCTTTCTTGTATCTAGCGGGACTTGTGCAGGTAAATATTTCAAAAGGTTTCACCGGAAATTATGCCTCTTGAGAAATTGCAGCATATTGGGTGCATGCTGTAGTATTTTGCTTAAAAACCATGACATTTATCTTGTGGAAATGCTTTACCGCACAAAATTTTTCTGACAGTAATGTGGATTTTGAAGTGTGATTCGAAGTAGTGTTTGTGAAGCATTTAACACAGATATTTTTTCAGGATTCTTACGTGCGTAACTTGTTCCTCATCAGACTGTACGAGACTAATACTAAACTTGGTAACAGGTTTGTCCTTGGTAATTCAACTATGATATTTTTACAATCTTAATAATTAATCAAGATATTAGATCACAGTTGCATTTCCAATTGGCTACAAATATACTTCTTATAAAAATGCAAAAGTGTGAATTTCACTCTTTTAGAGTGACTACCTGGCCCACTCCAAAAGAGATAAATTTACACCGTTCTATCTAATCATAATTTTAGGTCAAATTTTCTTCTCCTGACTAATTGACAAAATAATAAATGTCATTTTTTTTTTTTGTAAATTAAAAATCAAGAGTAAATTTGACGCAAAAAAATAATCTTCAAAAGGTGTGAAATACACCTTATCATATGATCCCTGTGTCACTCTAAAGATTCAATTCACCTCTTTAGAAGAGAGTGGTTATTTTAAAAGTGTTACAATCTAGACTCTGTACATCTGCTAATTTGAAAGTAGTTTAAAAGTACAGGTAAATTTGCTCACTTTCTTCTGTATTCAAAATCTGAATTTACTCAAAACGTTTGGTTGTATCACTATCTGACTCATAGTTAGGATTAGGATCCATTACATCACACCTTGTATTTTTTTTTAATGTTTATGCCCAAATTTAAGTGCCAAGAATAATAAGAAATTTATTACAGTTTCCCCCTGAGATAATGAGCAAAACTGATTTGAGAGCTCTACATGGAACCTGCTACTCTCTACCTCCACCCTCATAAATTGCAGTCAAATCTTGTCTGCACATGTTCACAGCAATTACCCATGCCTGGATGTAACAAATTGTTACTTGATACCCTACGTACCTTGTTTTATTACCTACTGTTAATGAACCTAGGCAATTGTCTTGGCTGATAACTCCCCGTCAGATTTCTCTCCAAAGAGATATAAAGTGTGTAATCACTCTCCCCGCTCTCTTCACACATAAAAACATGTGGACTTGATACATTGGTACTGGGACATTGCTTGCAGGGATAGGATGTGTGTGTGTTGTAAAGCAGGCATTTGTAATATTTTCATGTCATGTGCTTGTGATATTACTTGGATTTGTGAAGGTCTTGGTTAAAATGCTGAGGTGTTTTGTGTTGAAATCTAGATGGGAAGGAATCGTAAAACAACAGTACATGTAATTTACCTTTGAATTAAATAAGTGGAAAATCCTTATTTTTGCTCTGTTTTAAAAGTTTCATAAAAAAAATATCTGATTTTTTTTTTTTTTTTTTTTTTTTTTTTTAAGAAAATTTAAAATGAGATTCCTAATTTCCTTGGAACCAAATACAAATTTCAGCCTAGGTTTATATAAACAATATAAGCAAATCCAAAGCACCTTGTTTTCACTTTTTAAGACGTTTCTGCAGCTAAATACATGATAAGAAATGTATTGAGGGTATAATATATGAAAACCACTAACATTTGGCGCAATATGGATTGCCACAAAATATCTTGTTGCACCGCCTTTAAAGCTTTTTGGACACCCAAAATAGCCTGTGGCCATAGTTATTTGGGTACTAACCAAAGAAATAACTAATGACAACATTGTGACAAATTGCGTTTTAAATTTATTCTTGCTACTTAAGTTTTTGGGGGTGTGCTCCACTGAAGTTCCTACTCTTTTCTATGCCCCAATAGTATTTTCCTTTAACATAAATTAACAAGCTTTTTTCCTAGTCATTATATGTACACATGTTCCCCATTCCTCGATGCATGCCACTGTTCTAATCCCATCCATCTCTGTTGCACAAGGGTATTTACAAAACCTTGTAGAACATAATTAATGTCAACGTAATCTCGACCAAGCGTTGACACATACCTGTCAGGAGAAAAACGATGAGTAGCGGACATGAGAGTTGAAACAGCAGGAGTAACTTTAGGTAGACAAATCTAGCTAAACCTACAAGTTGCCATTCTCATATCATGCACAGTTCCATGACCTCCCCATTGATTCAGTATGTTGAGAATTGCTGTTGGTGTTAGGGGTGAGTGATGATGACCAGAACAGTGCAGAGACGCTTAATCCCAAACAGTATTGTGTATGAAGTATTTAGCACGCAAGGCGGTAGCTTTAAGATATGTATCCCTAAAGAAATTGTTGTAGTTCAGTTATTCATCTTCAGACTATTGTTGAGCCTTTCCTTCTATTTGCAAATATTTTGCATAAAATTTTAAGGCAAACTTGTAAGAAATTAGATCTTAAGGAATTTCATTAAGAAGGGAAAATGGCATTCAAATTTTCAACCTTAAGTTGGATGCAGGTAGGCGTCAATAATCAATTTGTTTTACTAGTAGTAG
>JAMKCH010033367.1:0-16261 GCA_023653785.1 Ophioderma brevispina
TGAGTCAGGGGTGAGTCTCCATCCGAAGTCTGTTTCATTTTTACGATACCGCTTAAAAAAAATAAGAATTAATATAATTTTTTTTTAATTACTGAGGTCTAATATGTTCAGATTATAACCAATCATTTTAAGTTTGCCACAGTGGTATTTTAACAGCCGCAATGAGGTCTATAGACCTATATTCTTTTCCCTTGGCTATCTATTAGTCGCGGAAAGTAAGACTTAAAAATTCTCTGTTCTTTCATCAACAAATTCTATAATAACATGGACCTTTTTAAAGATTGTGAACAAAGATTGTAACAAAAAAGATCATTTAAATAGGCCCTAAACACGTTGCGTATGATTACGTTTTATTCTCACGCACGAGCCACTAATGTGCAAATAAAACCCCTATAAGCACACCTAATGGCATGTGTACATAGCCCCGTGCACCTGCATGGCACGGCTGTGGCAGTAATTACAAACATTCTACTTCCCTTAGTATATTACCACAAAGTGCACACAAACCCAGCAAAATGTGTACCCTGCAGTGTGGTGTTTATATTATTACGCAAAACTATTTGGGTTTTTAAAACGGTTTTTAAAGAAAGGACTACTTACCTGATTTGGGAACAATTCTCAAAACAATACTTCCGAGGAGCATTGGCAGCAGAAGCGTTAAAAATTGACTGCGACGTTAATAGAGGATTCCTGTATTTTTTCGTCTCGTTTTGGATAACGTAATGTACGTGAACGTTAATATACATTTTGATGCGTTTAATTTTAATACTGGGGAGAACAGTGCATGTAATCCTAATTTTCGAATAATCAAGGTCAGGTTATGTGTCTATAGCCAAGTATATTTTTAGTCGTTTCTAGACTCTTACTTAATTTAGATTTGCCTAAACGTAATATATACCTGTTAAAAACGGACGCATTAATTTTGGGAAATAATTTTTTATCGAGGCCAAATTTGCATACCAAGCATTTTTGGGTTTGTTAAGAATTACCAATGTATACATATTTTTGCCCCCCTTGAGCTATGTCAACAAAAGGATATTTCATTGCAGTTAAATTTTTTCAAATAAATGACGTTAATACACTGATAACGTAATATACAATGATTTAGCGGGAATATACTGGCTTCTTGTAGCTTACCAAGAAATGTTATCTGGAAGAGTGATAACATATTCAATATCATTGATGCATTTTAAGAAATGAAAAACCACTGGTAGAATAAAATATTTGATTATTGCGGGTAACGTAGCATTGCTAAAATACGTGCACCGAGTACGGAAACCCATTTTGCATGTTTTAGGTGTTTATGGAGTAAGGTAAAATGAACGAAGATCATGAGATTTAAAGATAGAAAACTTATATATGTCCGTTGTTTGTAGATCTCACAAAGTACTAAAAGACATTAACCGCGTTACTTATTTTAAGACAAAATGCCAAGCACAATTTGGATCAACGAATGAAATACACTCTACGGCTTCACTTTTGAGATGGCCCGTATGCTGTTTTCTAGTTTTTGCGCTTGACCGGCTGAGAAGAAACCTTTGTGCTCCGGTTGTATGGCAGCCTGTCTATTGACTATTTTGTGGATCATTGTTACCCTTGCAATTTTCCTACGGAGTTGGGTCTCCCCATTCCAAGATCTTCATCATGTTGGTTAGGGCTGCTATGCCTATCGTAGTCTCCCATCACGAACCTAGCCGACAGTCTTTGCACAGTTTCAATCCTGTTCGGTTCGGTAAGCGTGGATGAAAATTAGGATCCCAAACAGTGCAAGAATATTCCAGAGTGGGTCTGAATAGTGTGGTATAGGTCTGTGCTTTAAGATTTTGCGGGCCCAAGACGTGAGTTTCTACGTTTATTATAAACCAGAAAGACCTGTTGGCTTTGGCAGTAATTTTGTTCACCTGTTCAGTCCACTTCAAGTTGTTGGCGATTTCCCCCCGAGGTAAGTATGGGCGGTTGGTCGGCTGAAAGCACTGATCCACCAAGAGGGTTAGTCAACCTCCAATGGTTTTTTTTCGCAGTGTGGATTGCGCAGGAGGAAACACTTATTGTGTTAAGTGACATCTGCCAGGAAATGCTGCCATTTATCCAAAACTTTCAGGTCATCCCGTAGTTTGGCTGAGTCTTCCTTACATGCAATATCCCTGTAAACCATGCAATCATCTGCGAAGAGGCGAATAGATGATGTTATCCCTCAGGGCAGGTCGTTCAGGTATATCAGGAAGAGTAGTGGTCCAACCACAGTGCCTTGTGGTACACCTGATCTTACTTTAACCCACGATGAGTATTCACCACCTAATACAACTCTCTGTCGTCTGTTGCTGAGAAATTTAGCAAGTTGGTTTGTTTACATGCTGTAATTGCTTCAAAAATAGTATGAGTGAAACTTAACCTAAATGACATTTAGTTATGACTACTAAGTCCATATTGTCATATGATACTGAACTGCACTTGCTAAATTTTATAAAAATCAAGGAAAAAGTGGTTTTGTGCATTGTAAATATCATGATACCTCACATAAACAAGCAGCACTGCCAATCATGCCCATTGTTGAGGGTTGTGATAAAGCTATTCATAAGGTGTGAAATGGCGTGGATGAGTGACCACCTCTCAATTCAGTAGCCTAATCTTGTTATATAGATTCGTGTTCAGTAATTACAGTCTTTGTATTCAAGTAGTGGTACTCCTGTTAAATGAATGTCCGTCCTTGTGTGTCTGAGGGTTTGTACTGAGCAAAGCTGAAGACACCATTCGATGGGTGTAAATACTCGCGCAGTAGTGTAATTCCAATATACACGCACGCGCGCGCGCGCACACACACATACACACACACCACACACACTCACCCCCCCCACACACACATACATTGTGGGGGTATTCGTGGTTGCGCATTGTGGGGGTAGAAAAAAAGTGTAGCGATGCATTGTGGGAGTGTGACTATTAGTATAGTAATGCATTATGGGAGTATAGGTCATTGCAATAGTGTGTTTGTCTCTGAGGGGGTAGGTGCACTTAACACACAACACACAGAAACAAACACAATCATTGCGGGAGTATTTTTTTCATATTTTTTTGCGCTCACAATATTATTTTAGACTGTTTTAAAACACTTCATAGTGGGGGTACCCCCACTATGCAAAATACGCCCACAATGTAACGTTTAAATACAGCGTAAGTCCCCAAAAAATAAATGTCAATGCCTCAATAGAGTTGGTGCCCACAATTTAAAAATTTTACATATTTTTCAGAAAGCCTACATTTTCTCCACCTACTGTTCAATTTTCATCTGATTTGCTTCATTAGTTGAGAACACAGCGATACGTATGTACACCACACAATTTTAATCATTCCAAGTTTGCCTTGATTAATACACAATCAAAGTCATGCTTAAGTACGTATAGATGCTTGTTTTTTCCTTCTTCTGTCTCTTTTTATTCTTACCGCTTTATTTTGTTCAATAACTCAGTAGAACCTTGCAACTAATATTAAACTATTTAAGACAACCTATCTTTGAAAAATAAGGAAATGAACTCTCTCTGTTCACAATGAGATCTGTCAAATGTTCTCATTTACACATGACATCAGTCATGCGTATTGATGTAACTCAAGTTTGAATTTCATTGGTTACTTTTTGTTTGTTGTTGTGTTTTCAATCAAAATGGGTTCATACCAGAACTGGGAAGTCGTCAACACCCATCAAGTACTATTTCCATTGATTGGTATTTAAAAGGCTGACTCGGGGAGGGGGCGCCCTCATTTTCAATCAAACAAAATTTGTGTTTTTTGCAAAAACGTCACAGAAATTAATTATTTTGAATAAAAAGAAAAAAACTAAAAAATCAATAAAATAATCACAACTTTGTTTAAAAATTCCGGATCCGGAAATTTTGTTATACCGTGTTAGCACTTTGTACTGTTTATACTGTACATAAATGTGTACTGTATTAAAACAAAAATCCGATTCAATCTCGAACTTTGGAATTAATCATTTTAGGTTTTTTTTAAAACTTTGGAATTGTTGACTATTTTTTATTACTACACAAAAATAAATAAATCTCTGAGTCAGTCTTAATCCGTCCACAATATTCACACGGAATTTGTCAAAACAATACCAAATGTGAACAGACAAAACATGGAGACAGTAAATTTTAAAGGCCGACTCATAGGATTTCCTGAGGAGGGCGTGCCCCTCAATTTCCAAAAAAATCGGTGTTTATTTGCATTTACAGAAATGCTGTCCATATACCATAATCACTCTGTGTGAAATTGCCTCCAAGACTAAATCGAATTCCTTCATATTGAACATCACAACTTTGTTAAAAATTCCGGATCCGGAATTTTTGTTATAACACAGTAAATCCCTATGGGACGACATAATACTACACATAAATTTTACTGCATCAAAACGAAAAAATCCCCGATTCATCTCAAATTTGGAATTGGTGCATTTTAGGTTACTATCTTTAGTTTTCTGACTATTTTAATCATTATTACACAAAAAAATAATATTTCGAATCTCTGAGTCAGCTTTAAGTTTGGCCAAGTTGCTTGGTTACTACCTAATACATTAGTGTAGGCCCTGCAGACGATAAAAGACCGTGGATAAACAACACGACACTATTTAGTAATTTTATTTTGACAAAAAAAAAAAAACAAACAAACAGACAGGATTAGGGACGAGGAGATTTTTGTAGTTGAAAGAATTAAAATGCCAAACTTTTTCAAGGTCGAACCTGCTTCAATGATCTTAGGCCAAACCTTGGAATGGGGCCATTTTGAAGGTAGGGTTGCAATAGCCTTGTTTTTAAAAACCAGTGACCGTATCCAGACCAAAAATCGGACAAGATATACGAAAATATATTGCCATTTAGATTGTTATAAAATTGAAACAATTCTCAATAATTTTGAATTATCGCAACAACTGCAAGGAGTGCATGTATTTGGGACACTTGCCAAATACCCCTACCTGTAGCTCTGGAAGGGAAAGCACACACACCACACACACCACACACACCCAACACACCACACACACCACACACAACACAAACCACACACACACCGCAACGCACACGCCACAAACGCACACACACGACGCAAACACACGCACGCACAAACGCACGCCACGCACACACACCACACACACACACGCACACACCACACACACGCACAACACACGCACAAACACACACACATTTATGTAGGCTTATATAGTTTCGCATATTCTCAAAACTAAAAAACCAATTTTTAATAACAATTATAAAAATATGAAAGCTTTGTAAACTTCCAAGGGAAATTTAAATATGCATAAAAAAAATAAAAAAAATAAATGCATTTTACATTTTGATTTTGTTCCAAATGTGTGCCCCTATTTTCCTTATTATGTTTATTTCATAATATAGCTCCCGCAGCCAGCGGAGATTTATAACCGCTTGAGTGGTGAAACTGAATCAAAATAACTGCGCTGGCAACAATATGGTTTGTGAGAAAATATTTTAAATGTTTTATTTTTTGCTTTTTAAAATTTTCTAAGGTGTGAAAATATTCACTTAGTGCATGAATTTGGATTAAAAAGGTAAAACGGTGCTCATACTGAACAATGTAATATTATAGGTTTTCCCAGTGGTTTTTTTCGTCCCAAGAAAAACCGAAATGTGCATTAATTGTTTAAAAACTTCGTCTTTGTAATGTATATTCCGCATTGATCAGTAAAACTAAACTTTATTTTCATAAATTTTCGTCTCAAATCAATTTTTTTCGTCGTATCGCAGTAGCCACGGCCCATCATTTGAATGTACAGAGCAATTTTCGCTTTGGTCATTTAATTCACATTGTCGTAGTCTCACTAGTCGACACTAGTGTTATAACCTTTTTATCTCAAAACTCACTAATTGGGATTACATGGAATGCCTCTGATTTTTATGAAACTATCTTCAGGATCGGAAGCAATTACCACATTTATATTTAACTCCTCCAGTGTCATGGGGCGTTCCTCAAACGATCCATCTTGGTCCTATGCTACTTTATTATATACGTTCAATGGCATCCATAAATGCCAAACACTCTGGTGTAATCATTGCAGATGATACAACATATTCCTTTCAAAATTCGAAAAGAAACACAATAAGAAATTAAAAAAAAAGGTGAGAGAGCTAGTTATTTTACTTGGTAGATCTAGGACAATTTCCCCTTAACCCAAGGCAGGGGGTCCTCTATGATTTTTTTCAACAGTGCATTCAAATGCAGTTAAAGGGCCCGGACGTGAGGGATATGAAGGCTCTACATCAGGGGATCCTGTTAGCGAATCTCGCGATGGTGTACCTATTTTTTGCGGAACACCCCATACGAAGCCCCTACTAGGGGATCCTGATAGAATCGATCTCACTATTAGAGTATTTAATTTGCGTGATAAGGTTTTGAAGGAATGCCTTTTCATTAATTGTGGTCACCCCATATGCAGCCTCAACCGGAGGATCTTGTGAGGGAATCTGGTGATGACAGTCTTTGATTTGCGGAAGGAGGAGGAAGGAAGGACGGATATCTCCGGATAAGTAGAGGAGGAGGCCCTCTATAATTTTGAGTTGGTGTTTACAGCTACTTTATCACGTACGCAAGGTTGTGTTTTTATCTCCAAATCACTATGAGGCAATATGCTAATCCACCAAGGACAAAGCGTTCAGTGGTTGTTATTTGTACATACATTGACATGAACTGACCTTGTGTGTTATCTGGATCCATTTATCATACCAAAAAAAACCAGGGGAGTATTTTCTAAAGCATGGTGATGAAAGTAATGAACTGTGTCAAGGGAATTGAGATTTTACTAGCTCATAGTGAATGCACTTGTATCAATTAGAAAAAATGGAGAAAAAGTATGTACAATTTCAGGGCATTGCTCGCTAGAAAATAATAATAATAATAATAATAATAATATTAAGCATTTAATATAGCGCTCTACAAAGAACACAGCGCTTACAGAAACAATGGAACTTAGAGGCAGCAGCTAATACAGCGCCAATTGCAACATTCACACAACACGACCGAAACCAATACATTTATTAAACTAAGACAAGGAAGGGGAAGGAAGGAAGTCCAGTTTTAGAAGCAGTAGGAAACCGGAGTACCCGGAAAAACCTCGAGAGCGAGCTGGACTGGACAACCAATTACCGTAAAGCCTACACGACCTGAGCCGGGGATCGAACCTGGGACCTCAGTGGTGTTAAAGCGAGGGAAGACCCGCTGCGCTACTCGCTCCCCAAAAAAGCCAGATTAGAGCCTGTTTCTCATTTTTTTAATGACCATTTTATCATCTTTATCTTATTACTTTAAAAGACGAAAAGCTGAAGATGTTGGATAGCTGCCCTTTGTTAAGGAGCTTTTAAGTGACGCCAAGATATAGGCATTGGGTCCTTCATAAACTACAAATATAGGCTATGGTATATGAGTAGCGCTTTACAACCAAGGCCCAAATACCTATAGGCCTATTGTTGCTTCGATTTGGATTATATAACCGTCTCACACCACACAGGGACTAATATAATACAATGGCCCGCAAAACTAACTACATGAATAGAAGACGATTGACTGCGCTATTTATATCTATATTCAAATGCTTGCTTAACATTTAAGGGGGGAGGGGAAATCAAGGCCAATCCCATTGAATGCAATGGGACGTTGACCTTCTGCCCACCCTACATCGGAAAATAAGCATTAAGACAGTAAAAAACTATTCCTTATTTGAATCCTATGACCCGGCCAAATAATTTACAAATTTTTATCCAATCAGAGCAAATTTAAAATTGACCCGGTTGTGTGGCAGGAAGATATGGCAAGAGTTCCATATGTACTCCCTTGGAAGTTGTACATGTAACAATTATTTTTTATTTTTGGGCTAGGGTTAAGGGTTTTGTTAGTGTAGGCCTAAATAAATATAATTTGTTTCTGATTAGAATTTACAAAGGGGTGCATTGTGACTCTTTCCGGAGATATAGTCCCCGGACTCGCAGTCCGCCCTACAACCAACTGACAACGGTGAAGATTAGGGCACTCGATTCAGATAGAATTCTCACGCAGGCATTTAATTGCAAACTTTATTTCCGTTGTTATATATGGAGCCCCGGACCATGGTTCCTGCTGGACCATAATCTTCTTTCCACCGGTAACCCCCCTGTCCAATGCCATGAGCCAGTTTCTGTACGGGCCTTAAAATTAGAGTTTGTTGCACCCACCTGGTGATTCATTTCCAATATATCACCTGAAGGGGGTGTCCCCTGACTATGATTAGGTACGTTTACCTTTTCCGCCCCCGAAAAGTGCACATAGCGCGTACTGCCTATTTCAAAATGGCCACCATTGGGTTTATAAAAACTGTTATTGGTATTTTGATATATATAGAATTTATCCAGGACTAAACAAAATAAAGTAAGACATTCCTGAAGTGGCTTAAAACATTAAGTGTCCAAGATGGCCACGCCGTAATGAGCCTTTTTTGTTAACATGTACTAAATTGCCAAATGATGGGGTAAGAATGTGATTAATATTTGTAGAGCAACCAAAAAGAGATTTATACTTTGTGTATTGGGACATGATCATATCATGATGACGGCGTTATACCCGCTACCCGGGTGCCTATCAGAAGAAAAACACTCTTGCACATCTTTTTCGACAGAATAAGAACCAATAACGAAAACATATTCAACAACATTTTCCAGCAATTTTTTACTCGTACTTCTGGATATGTGCAGACCATCAACACCTAGTTGACGCTAGGAGGAGATGATCTGGGCAGCTAGAGAGAGAGAGAGAAGGAGCCTGTGGACACTCCAGGCACAAAAGATAGCACTTGATGGCTCGAAAGAAACCTTAGGCCACCTATTTAATTTTTTCTTCCCATATAGACAATTTTTGTCACTTCTTCATAAGCACATGTTTATTTTTAACTGGGAACAACCCATGACGGCACTAAGTTAAGTCCCTTAAATACGTCCACAACCCATTTTATTAGATTTTGATTATATCAAGTTGATATGAGCTGGTTGTTCTTCCTATGAAATATTATCGAAGTGTATTTAACTATGTTATGGGCCCAAGAAGTAAACATCCTATAGACAACAGCACTCTCTAGGACAAGTCAATACCACTTTAATATTTTTTACATCTTGGAATGATTTAGGGTCATATTGAAAGTGTTTGTTTAATAACGTCGAAGGGTAGGGCTGCTTTTCTTCTCGCCTGATTTACGTACCCCAAGCGAATATAATCACCGCCATCTTTACAAACAAGCCTATACGTAAAATAGAATGACCAAGTTCTTTGTGGAGCTCCCAAAATATCACCCAGTTCTTATTTCAACAATTTTGGCCATTTTTTACGTTCATTTAGCAAAATATGCTCCTGCTGCGGCAATCTTGACGCCTAAATGTTTACTCAAAAAAAAGCCCCCCTTCGGCAGTTAAAAACCTTGGTTTCGGAAGGTTCGTGAAGAAAATTTCTTTCTATCTGTATGAAAGTTACTGGCTGTTTTACTCAAACAAATGGCGTCCTTTTTTGAAATGGGCAGACACGCTAAGCGTCAGCTTTCGTGGCGGAAACAGTACCACCATCCTAGTCCATAGGACCTCCTTCAAGGTGAATAAGATGGGAACTTTAATCACGACATTGGTGCACTAACGGAAAAAATCTGATGAGGGAGCTTATGGACTACAAAAGTGAAATGTACTCTTTTTTTATTGATTTTTGCTGTTTTTAGCCTTAACTCTGAAACTTTAAAGCTATAATATTTCATAAAACTATACCTTTTATGATCTTTATGCTTGAAACATAATGTGGTATACTAAATTTTCAACACTGATTGTAATCACTTTAAAAAAGACCCTGTACTAATCCTTGTCCCTTGGTCCCCCTCGCTTAAGGCACCCATTGACAGCACTTAGACTCACGTGTTCCACAGGGGTTCCTGTCAGGTTGTCACATATTTAATCACTCAAACCTTGTTGTACTTGAGATGTGTTACAAATGTCTGCCTAGCTCCCGGGTTAATTACATTATATCCCACTGCAACTTGTTTAAAAAAAAGTTTTCTAGTTTGTGGAGTGATAAAAAGCGTTCAAAACTTTCAAAACATCGCGCAGGGTGTATATCAGAAATCGCGATGTGTCGTTTTTCTTATAATTCTTATCTTATTGCGCCCTTAAGAGAGCAGTTATTGAAGGTGAATGACCTTCCAAGCAGTTATTGCTGTAAGGAACTTCAATTCACACTATTTCTAGTGCCCCCAAGGGCATAAATACCCTCAATTTTTACCCGACGATAGAATCACTGCCCTCACAATTGCGAATGAGTCTATATCTATTTGAAGCATATAGGGTCCCTGTCTGAAGGTCATTTCATTAAATGTTTTTCTTTAATGAAAATGATCTACGTCCTACTATTAATTTTGGAGTTCTAGTGCTGGGTGTGTATTGCGATGCAATTTCAGACAAAGAATAAAATCATTGCAGGTTTCAAATGGTCTTAAAAAGCATTTCTTTGAATTTAGTCTCTGCCAAGACTGGCTGGGAAATGAGAGTTTGGTTAATACGTTGCAGGGATAGATAAAGGGTGAGTAACAAATAGGAGAGTTATAAGTAAGAAAATGATCCGGCCACGTAGAGTTACACTACGTAATGATTGAAGCTTTTACCATACATGTGTGGATATTATTTAAGACGAAGTTTTTTATTTTCTTTATTTGAAATGACAGGAAGGTGTAACCTATGTTAAATTAAAGCTTATAACTTGGGGATTCAGTTTTAACACATTTTGCCCCCAATTTGTCGTTTATTTTCTTATTTGAAATGACAGTTTTTACGTACATCAAATTAAAGCTCGTAACTTAGGATGCATTTTTTTACCTATTTTGCGCCCAATTGGGCGTTATTTTCTTTATTTGAAATGACAGGAAGGTGTAACCTATGTTAAATTAAAGCGTATAACTTGGGGATTCAGTTTTAACACATTTTGCGCCCAATTGGGTGTTTTTTCTATTTTCTTTATTTGAAATGACAGGAGAGTTTTACGTACATCAAATTAAAGCTCGTAACTTAGGGATGCAGTTTTTACATATTTTGCGCCTAAATTGGGCGCCTTTTCTATTTTCTTTATTTGAAATGACAGGAAGGTGTAACCTACGTTAAATTAAAGCTTATAACTTGGGGATTCAGTTTTAACACATTTTGCCCCCAATTGGGTGTTTTTTCTATTTTCTTTATTTGAAAGACAGGAGCGTTTTACGTACATCAAATAAGCTTTTACTTGGGGATGCAGTTTTTACATAATTTTGTGCCCAATTGGGCGCCTTTCTATTTTCCTTTATTTGAAATTACAGGAAGGTGTAACCTACGTTAAATTAAAGCTTATAACTTGGGGATTCAGTTTTTCACACATTTTGCCCCCCATTGGGTGTTTTTTCTATTTTCTTTATTTGAATGACGGAGCGTTTTACGTACATCAATAAAAAACCTTTTTTTACCTTGGGGATGCATTTTTTTTACATATTTTGGGTGCCCAATTGGGCGCTTTTCTATTTTCCTTTATTGAAATACAGTAAGGTGTCACCTATGTTTAATTAAAGCGTACAACTCTGTGAGGTCCAAATGGTCACACGACAAGGTCAAAGGTCAACGGGCGATTTAAACTAGGTGATTGGTTCTAATGCAATCTTATGCTCAAGTATCAAAATTTACTTTAAAATCAGTATGAAGCATTCTTTTTATTACATGTTCTGTAATAAAAGTGCAACTTAAACACTAGAAAACCTCTACTCCTTTAAATGCTTTTTAATGTGGTCTTTTTCTGTAAAATTATGCCGGCGACCAGACAGTTTTTTTGTAAATACTTGTTTGTATGAATAATCACTGACCTCCAAAATGGCGAAGAGTTATTTCGATCGAAGATCAGTTCATTAAATGTTTTTCTTTTATGAAAATGATCTACGTACTACTATTAATTTTGGTGATTTATAGTGTGGGGTGTACAGCGATGCAATTTCAGACAAAGAATAAAAATTATTGACGGTTTTAAATTGTCTTAAAAAGCATTTCTTTTATTTTAGTCTTGCCAAGATGGCTGGGAAATAGGGAGTTGGGTTTAATCGTTGCAGGGACAGATTAAAGGGTGAGGAACGAATAGGAGAGTTATAAGTAAGAAACTGACCAGGTGAGCAGAGGTATATGAAAAGGGTGAAAGGCAAATAATTGGAAGGGACTGCCTTTTCTCCCCTCATTTTCAGTGAAAGAGGTCAGTTCAGGGTTGTAATATTTTAAAATTATGTTGCTTTAAATATCTATTTTTAACACATCTTTGGTAATGATTGAGGAATAAGTTAAAGTTTTACATACATGTGTGGATATTATTTACGACGAAGTTTTAGGTAACTGTAAATTAAAGCTTGTAACCTGCGGATCCGGTTTACAATTTGCGCCCAAATTGGCGCCTTTTCTATTTTCTTATTTGAAAGGACATAGGTGTAACCTTCATTAAATTAAAGCTTATTACTTGAGCATAGTTTTAACACAATTTGGCGCCTAATTGGGCGATTTTTCTATTTTTTATTGAAATGACAGAAGAGCTTAACGTACATCAAATTCAAGCTCGAACTTATGATATTTTTCACAATCTGCGCCGATTGGGGCGCCATTTTCGATTTTCTTTTATTGGAAGATATGAAGGATTAACCTAAATTAGGTCAATGGGGATCAAGTTGTAAACAAGGTGAGTGGTGCTCAATGCAATTGTATTACTCATGTAATCCAACATCTACTTAAAATCAGTTATGATATTTTTTATGTACATGTTTCTGTAATAAGGGCAACTTCAAACTAGAAAACCATCTACACCTAAATTAAATGTTTTTAATGTTTTCTTATCTTATTTCTTTAAAGTTATGCCTGGCGACCCGACATTTTGTTAATACTGTTCGGTAAACGATTATATAAGTGTAGTCCCAATGAAAATGAGGTTTACTTTGATTACGTCATGCGCTGTGTGATTTTGTTCTGTAGCGCGTGATGGAAATAAATGGGCTTTCGGCATACTTGGAACTCTTAGTGTAGAAAGTCTACCAATTTTAATAAAGTTTTGCCCGAAAATCATTCATCATTCTCCAGGACCATATGTTTTCAACCTGTCTCATAGATAGGCCCTGCATAATTTGAAGTTAAATACTTTTTTTCATACACGCTATTCCGTTATTTCATGCGTCATACTTGTGTTTAGTATCCAAATTTAGCTGTTTTTATGTTTTTTCCAATTGATTTCATTTTTTTTCTTTTTTTTTTTTTTTTTTTCGATATTATGGATTTAGTGCCTAAGTATGTTTATTCTCCGGGATTATCATAGAGTTTGACACCCCCACGCCGCCACCACCACCACCACCCACCCACCCACCCATCCACCCCATCGCACACCCACACACCATCCACTAGTTCTGTCAGGTTTAGATCCCTCTATGATCATACGTGTTTGAACTCCGGGCCCACTTGTATCAAAGATGGAATGATGCGTGAACATGGGACCCTAAACAAGGATTTCCACGACTAAAAAACATGCCCAAAACAACTTTTTTTCTGTTTGGACTACTAAAGAGTATTTTGTCAGTTTTGCGGGTTTGGTACCTAAACAAAGACAATGCATTTGGTCATCATGCTAAGCTAGTAGTTCGGGGCCCGTGGACAAAAAACAACTGGGGCTCCTATGCTCGAAAACTGGATCAACGTTCAACAGTGCTCATCGTATGTCGCCATCAGCATCGCATCCCTCACTTATATAAAACGCAACCACATCTTTTAAGATAAACGTAAAATGGGTGATCAAGTCTAATGCAAATTTAAGGTTCAAATTTACGACCGCTCGGACCAACAAATTTCAGGTTTAATATAAAGAAAAAACGTTACTCAATAAGGGCCCCATAAAATATTTATTCACGTCCGGAGACTTCAAATTTGATGAGGGAGGGACATTTAATTTACCTGATTGAATATGCAAACTCGACCTGTAGAGTGCCACGTAATCAGGTTTATTATAGTGTGGGAAATCAAACCTTGCAGTGTATCTAGCATGCCACGTACCTGTGATTCATTTGGACCTGTTCTTGGGAAAATGGGGGGGGGGGGGGATTTACGCGATAACTTATGTAGGTAAAAAACCATATTTTGTCTCAATTCTCAAATGAATGAAAAGAGCTTACATAATTACTTGAAAGCCCCAACCTCGAAAATCTTAGAAATAGTGTTAAGATGATTCCGATTATCTCTCCTACAATCTCTCCTGGCCCATTCCCCATTTCCGCAGAAACTGTGGTAGACAAGGACGTGAATGAACAGCATGCAGGACTGAATGTGTTTTGTGTCAAATACGGCAAGAAGTGTGTCCAATTATTTAAAGAGAAAACTCAACAAGTCATCTTGGGGACTATAGTTCCACTTGGTCTTTCTTTTTCCAAACTCGCGTTTTTTGTAGCAATTTTCGGGGCCCGATTCCTCTTCTAAAAGAACTATATCACTAGTGCCTAAACATAATGTGTAACATACCAAGTATGAATTTCCATTGGGTCAAATAGGCCCAGAAGGGATACCAAAATTTCAAGATACAGAATAACAAAGCCACCACTGCGGGGCTCATAACAAGGGTCACTGAATAATCAATTAAGTTTTGGTATAGGGGCCCTGGTAATTGACCCATAGTAATTTTTAAAGCAGACCTGTCTACAATTGACCTTAAAATAGGCCTCTCGAGTATTGGTTCAAATGCAGGATTGCTACATTGACATAGATAGGACCTATCGCTTACGGTATCAGGCATTCTAGATCTGGCCAAGAAAACACAAATTTAAAACAACAAGGTCCAGATAGGAATACCATTAATCCAAAATTCGTAATTTCATACCGTTTAAAGCTTCAAAACGAGCTAAAACAAAGTTTCTCGTATAATACATGATCAGAGTTTTAGGTTATGGGCTCCCATTTGTGTTTACAGGCATTTAAGTGTATGTTTTTGATGCCTAATATAATTTTATTTTTTAATAAATGCCATACCAACATGTCGTCCTCACCTGTCTCGTCTTGCTCGTTTTGACATATGTAGCTTGGTCTATTCTGTGTCTACTGTCGTTTTTGTCTTCATGTAATTTTAATTTTTACTATTCTTAAGGGTGACCAGACATTGTACGGCTTGCTTCTTCTGGTCAAACCACCAATGCTTTTCTGTATCATCTTTATTTTTTATGTTTATTGGTAAATAAACTGAACTGAAAACATTGACCTTAAAATAGGGCCTCTCGCGTCGTGGTATCAAATACAGACTTGTATGGGCGGCCAAAAGGGCCAAAAGGGGGTGTTTTCACAAAGACATCAAAAACTCAAAAGGGGGTGTTTTACACAACGACGTCAAAAACTCAATAGGGGTGTTTTACACAAACGGCGTCAAAAACTCAAAAGGGGGTGTTTTACACAAACGACGTCAAACACTCAAAAGGGGGTGTTTTACACAAACGACGTCAAAACTCAAAAAGGCGGTGTTTTACACAAACGACGTAAAAATCAAAAGGGGGGTTTTACACAAACTCGTAAAAACTCAAAAGGGTGTATTTTACACAACACGACGTCAAAAACTCCAAAAAGGGTTGTTTTCACAACGACGTCGTTTGTTAAAACACCCCCTTTTGGCCCTTTTGGTAGGGGTGATCTCGAACCGTTTTGTGAGATATTCTTTTAATACTTGTGGAAATATTTGTGGTGGAATTGTGGAGTGGGAAGAATTGCCCTTGGTTTCTTTGATTTGGGTATTTTACCCCCTGGACATGGGTCCTGAAGATATCCAGTGCAAATGGTTTTACATTACTACATCATATAATCCTAAAAACATGTGTTATCAAGGTCTGAGAGTAGATGATTCCTTTAATACTTATAGGGCCATTAATACCCCATTTGGGTCATAATGGACGTCATAATGACGTCTAATTTGGCAAAACTGCACGAAGTTGTTATAAGTTGATGAAAATAGCTTTGTAAAGCCGTAATGGATTTTGCTCGTCAAGAAGGAAATCATTTCCACTTCTGGGGTAGGAAGAACCGCCCGAAATTTTCCAACAATTTTAAGTTTTTCCTCTTCACCGGGTGAGGGGGTGGGAGGTTTGGCATTGACACATATTGGCAGGCGTCATCTTCCTGTCCAAAAAAACTATGTTTTTAGCCGATCTTGCACCCAAATGACCCGACGCCCCGTTGTT
>JAMKCH010033368.1:0-55514 GCA_023653785.1 Ophioderma brevispina
ATGATAAAATATTTAAAATATTATTAGTAAATAAATTATACAAGCAAATGGTATATACTAAAGAAATAAAAGATGGATAATAACAGTAAGGTAGACCCATGTGGCGTGTGTGGGATGAGGGTAAAAGCAAATTCAATGTGGTGTGAGAAATGGATCCATGGGAGATGCACAAAGATGAAAAGACTGACCCCCCAAGCTTGGCAAGAGATTTTATGTGCGGAAGATGCGAGAAGGGAGCTGGATGGATGTTGGAACAGGAGGAAAGATTGTGTGATGAGGTGGAGTCTGTGAAGGAGTTCACATACCTTGGGGAAAAGGTTAGTGAGGGTGGTGGATGCGAGGTGGCTGTGACAGCTAGAGTGAGGTATGGGTGGGTGATGTTTAGAGAATGTGGGGAGTTGTTGCAAGGAACAAGATATCCGATGAAATGAATGGTGTATAAGAGTTCTGTGAAATCAGTGATGCTGTATGGGAGCGAGATGTGGTGTCTGAGAGAAAATGAGATGGGGATTCTGAGGAGGACAGAGAGAGCAATGATAAGAGCGATGTGTGGGGTGAAGTTGATGGATGGGATGAAGACTGAGGACTTGATGCAGATGTTGGGTTTGGAAGAGGCGATGCACCGGTTGGCGAAGGCGAATAGTGTTGGTTGGTATAGGCATGTGTTGAGGAAGGATGACGAGCATGCCTTAAGAAGGGCCTTTGAGTTCGAGGTGGGAGGTTCGAGGAGGAGGGGACGTCCAAAGGAGACATGGAAGAAGCAAGTGGAGGAGGAGATTGGGTTGAGGATGGAGGATGCATTGAATCGGGTGAAGTGGAAGGAAGGAGTAAGGGCGGTTGTTGCCAGTGTGAGGTGAATCCGGCCACCCCCGTTTACGGGGACAAAACCGGATTTAAAACTTTGGATTTACTACTACTTACTAATAAAGCTTTACACCTTACACTCAATTCAATTATATATTTTGATGTTACTTATGTTTTAATGTTACTTAATGTCTGCAAAGAGTACTTTGCATACTAAATGAAAATAAGTAAGCTTTCAAAGCATTTATCGAATGCATCTTTCGACGCTTTCGTGAAAATCTGGTAGGTGCCAGTATTGTTCTCTTGTTTTATACACTTAATTGGGCTCACTGTTGCCATTTTTGATACGGAAAAGTGCCACCTTCATTCGGAGAAAAACTAGGCGTTAAACGCCTTTGAGTCTGCAGCCAGTCAGCTAGATTCAAATACGATACTGACCCTTTTTGGACTAGCACAAATCAAACGTACGGCAATTTCCAGAGGGTGTTTTGAATCAATCCCATAATGCATTGCAATGTGCCTATACTGTACTGTACTAAACACATGTCAGTACTTAGGGATAAAAAGTGTTCCAAATGTTAAAGAACCACAGGACATTTCTTAATCATGCTCAAAATTCCCAAAGTACGCTTTGTGGGCTAAAATGAGTATAAAAGTCGGCGGGGGTTTTTACATGAGAATAGGATTTTTGTGAGATCACATGACCCTATTCAGGTGAAATTTCCCAAAATTGGTGCATTGTGGGATTGACTCAATACACCCTCTGGCAATTTCCATCAATAATAAGCTATGATTTCTGAGGTTTGAAGCCGATACAAAAAAGCAGGCGAAACAAAGACATTGTTTGCAGACGACACCTCAAATTCATCACTTTAGATTCCATCATCTGAAAGATCATCTGACTCGAGTGGTTGTTGTGTCGCAAGATCTAAGTCATATTGAGTGTTTGCCGTTACATCCTCTCGGTTTACTGTGGAAATGCCACCACTGCAATTGAACAACTCTCGACGTAGACTTGAACTCATAAAGAAGACCACCAGTGGATTTACGAACAAGTAGACGTATATCATGACGTAATGTATGAGATAAAAGACGAACCATATTTCCCTTGGAGTATGCTGGAGAAGGCCGTAAACATCCAGCAGATTAAAAACGTGAACTGGAGTCCAGCAGAATAAATATATCAGCACCAGTGCCAGAACTATGGCAGCAAGACGACGACTTTGACGAAACCATTTATTTTTTGCTCTGTTAACTTCCATCAAACGTATCATACCATGGAGTAAAGTGCGCGCCATTTGAACGTAGGAAACGGCAATGATGGCAAGTGGAATGACGAATGTCAGAATGATATGACAAGTTATGTAGGCTTTGGAGAAGTCATCGTGTCCATATGTAAAACAGCCAATAACTTCATGTGGCACGTTGGCTATGTGAAATACAGGAAGTGCCACCGTGAACGCGGCAATCCAGATGGACACCAACACACACGTCTTGCTGCGGAATCCCGCGCGTGAGGTAACTATGCAGTAACGTTCAACAGCCAGAGCAGTTAGCGTGAACATGCAAACAGAATACAAAGTAAACCATATTGTATTAAGGAGTTTACACACACCTGTGCCGAACTGCCAACAAGGATGCAAATCAAACTCTAGAAACACCGGTACGGTTGTTACAAGCAATAGAACATCACTAGCAGCCAAATTCACCACGAGGATGTTGGTAAGATTGTGAAGATACCGACGTCGGGTATAACAACTAAAACAGACAGCCTAATTGATCCTATCAGACTCAAAATGGCACACAATAAAACCAATATGCCAAGCCGCAGGATAGGGGTAGTTTCTCATATGCTCACAATAGTCCGCAAGGGACCAAATTGGCAAGGCCTGTTATGCTTGTATTCATTGTGCACCCAATGGTTTCCCTGTAAAAAAGAACCAAATATGTATAATATAGTTTCTTCATAGTATTCTAGCAGTGTTTTGTCCAGCTATCATCTGTGAATTTGGGTTGTGACACCCAATTAGGCGAAACCTGATCACTAATGAACCTGATGAATTCATCAGGGTCACTAGTGACCCTGGGTCGCTAATTTGTCACAACCCTGAAAATTTTGAGGAATTGGGAGGCCTATGGGGGACATTTTTACTACACGCGGTCAAATCCAAAAACTAATTGTTTTGAAACCTAACAACAAACCTTTTTCATCTATAGTCATTTCTTCAGATCCTGGGGTTGTAATGTGAAAAACGTTAGCATTGAATTGCTGAATTTAAACAACAAACAAGACACATGCACCCATCTCAATTACATATCAAAATATGCGGTTAACCGCTATCTCGGCAATCGATAAGTACTAAACTACCCTAATTGATTGCTGCCGTCTGTGGCAGGGCATTTTTGCACCAACAAAACAGAGAAACCCTCTGGTTCCTCGAATCGAAAAATCTGGTTTATTTGAACCAAAAAAAACCTGGTTTCTCGGCGAGAAACGTGGTTTCACCAAAACATAGGCTTTTCAAATTCGAGAAACTAGATTTCCTCCGGTGGAAAACCTGGTAATCCTTTATTTTAGCGGGGTAAAAACCCTGATTCCCTCGAATTCCAGAAGCCAATCTTCTGAAACCATGAATTCTCACCTGCGAAATTCGAAAAAAACCCCAGTTATCGAATTAAAAGTCAAGGTTTTTAAAAGTCTTGGCCGTAATACCAGTTCTCGTTTCTCGCCGAATTTGAGAGGCCAAACCTAGTTTCTCGATCGAGCAAATCGGTTTTCTAATCTAGAAACCAGTTTTGTGATACACGCAATTTTGAAAACTATTAATTCGTACGAACTGTACTTTCATCCTAGAAATCAGGGTTTTTTTTGTTTCAAATCGAAAAACCAGGTTTTCATAACAAACGAAACCTCGATTTTTACTGTTTTGGATATACAATATCATTTAATACAGTAGATGATTCTGATTACTACTAAAGTATAAGCATAAAGAGTACGTGTGAAAGCACGGTGTGGGTCCAGTGGAAAAGCGTGGATCATATACCGTTTAAAATCGATGAATTCGAGCCCCGCGTGGCCAACGTGTTTGTGTCCTTGGGCAAGAGACTTATCTCCTCAGTTGCGTCTTTGCCCAAGCGACAATCTGTTATGGTTGATTTAACAATCTCAGTGCTGATATGAATTGTGCGCGTTACCCGCTGCCACTAGATAAAACTAAATGATTATGACGATTTTCTGCCTAGGCTGCGTAATAATAATTGGCACTCGCGCCGTGCGAGTTATAAATGGACATTGTGTCATGATTGGATTAATACTCGAATAATTTGAATATCAACCATTCAACTTGTAAATTTGAGGTTAGCAGGAATTTCACACCGGTGGTGAAAGCAGAAATATAGTCCACGGCGGGAGCCACATCCCCGGCTCCCTAGATGATAACGGAATAAAGCGGTATAATAATTAGAGTCCGGCGTACTCCTAGCCGGGAACAATGCTCAACAATGGGCAATCGTATGTCAGTTGACTCTTTCGCAACATTAAGTTTTTCATCAACGCTTTAAATTTCGCGTTATCCGTCTATGGGCCCCGGACTGTGGCTCCCGCGGACTATATCTGCTTTCACACCGTCCTAATTAAATAGAATATCATAATAAGATAAGTGTGTCACACTTAGAGTCCCCCATTGCCGGTGTGGCAGGAGATATCGTCCTCCGGCTCACAGTCCGGGACAATGGTGAACAATAGGGCAATCGATTAGGTTGACTCTTCACGTAATATTAGCTTCACGCTTTTATTCGTTGTCGCCTATGGGCCCGGACTATGATACCCTGCCGACTGTGATTACTTTCACCAAACCGATTATATTATTATCATACCGATGACATACCAATCATGTAAAGAGCCTAGATAATTGAATTATCTCGAATAATCGAATTATATGGAGATAATTTATCTCAAAATAATTAAAGTGTCTCGAGATAACGAATTATGTTGAGATATATTATCTGAAATGATTATATTATCTCGAGATAATTATAAGTATCTCCACAGACATCAATATCTTCGAGATTCCTGCTTAAGAATAAACAATTGACTCGAGATAAATTTTAAAAACTATTTCTTAGGCCAAAAAGTATTCTCAGCTTCTTTTCGGCTAAGCGTCGTGCTAAATAAAAAAATCTTTTAAAATGTAAAATTGAATAAAAAGTGTAAAATCGGGGCCGCCGTCGCATAGAACTACGCGCTAAATCAATTTAACAAGCTCTGCGCGCGGGAAGTTGAACACACTTGTTTTTCTGGCCTTACCTCTGTCACTGTCGGGCCATCTGTACTGCGGCGTCCGGGGTAGGTATATTCCTTTTTCTAAAATTGAGAAAAAAGTTGGCGGTAAATTGAAAACCAGCGTTTTGAAATTCTCAAGTGCTGAATAATACCGAAAGCAATTGTGGGAAAACGGATGCGGCCCGTAGCGAATTGCGTGTTCACTTTTTTTTCCGTGATTTTGCGAGCCACCGAATTACCCACAAAAACGTTCACATTTTCTCGCCAGGTTCTAAGGTTCAGACCCAATTACGATACATATTCAAAACAAAACATAGTTAACGGACCCCCTGACGCAAAAACATCCATAGAAGCCCTTCGTTTTTCCGGAGATATTTGAGATTTAGTTCTTTGCAGCATTTTGTTCTATACGGACTGATAACGTTAATCTCCTCGCGCAGCTAATTTAGATCCTATCTTTCGCAGTCGGTTGACACAGACTACACCTTTCCGGACCGCCGTAGCTCTGTACCTACCTGTTATATCAATTGCCCTGCAAAACATTGAATTGTTAAAGGGCCATTGCTCGATCGCTAACAGCCCTTCCTCAGAACCCCCAGATTTTATCGCTAACAATTTTTAGGGCTTATTAAAGGATGTTGGTTTGGAAGTTAGGAGCGAAAATATGCCCCATTTTGGTCACAGAGGATTACAAAATCACGTTTTTCGCTCGTCACTTCAAAACGGATTTAAATATAGGCGCGAAACTTTACAAGATGATGATTTGGGGGTGAAGTCCATTCTATCAAGACTTTGTTATTACTTAATCAGACCATCTCCCTTTAAATTTGACCCTCTTTAGGTCTGGTATAAACGCCTGGTAATGAAGACTACAATCTCTCTTTGAATTTTGTTAAAAAATCGTTGACCGCTGGTTCGTATGAGGGCGTATGGGCGGTCCTTGGGATCAAAAACTGTTGCAGCGCAGTATAAATGACCGATGCCCAAGTGTGCAGGAGGGCCCGGCCTGATTTTTTTTAGGATTTTATTATTTTTTTTTTTTTTTTTTTTTGTACATTGGATGCAATCCTGTTGGTGAGTTCAATTCAAAAAAAAAATAAATAAGTTTGATTTTATTGTAATTGAACGTATTGTGCCCTGAATCCGAGGACATAGCCTGAGACTTTGGTACAATTGGGACAGTGGGACCTTTAATGATGCGTAAAATGAAGAAAGGGCACTAATTAAGTTTATATGCATTTTCTATTGCGTTGATTCACTCACACCTCCGCGGGTTTGCTTAATTTTGATAAAAAAACTATTTCCGGTCGCGACTTTCCACACATGCAATCGACCAAAAGTCACATTTCGAAATTCGCGATTGAAGTTTTAGAGGAATTATGAACTTAAATTCTGGAAATTTGAAAAACATTAAAAAGATTTATATGTACACTGTGCTCATAAAGTTGGAACAGAAAATTTTTTTTACCAATTTGTATGGATGATCTTGTCATAGTGGAGTACGATATCTAGGGTACCATTGGTTCCAATCAGCTCGGGGAGCAAGCAGCCATGATACACACGGCGTTCATGTTTCCATCTGTAACACCAGAGTGATGTCCCTGTATGATGGCTCGGCCTAAGCATCCCAGCATGCTCGATAGGGTTCAAATCAGGGGAGGCAAGCAGGCCATGGTACTGCTCCACACCCTTGCGCTCAAGAAATGTCTCCCTAACAGCGGCCTTGTGTTCGGTGCGGCGTGACAATTGTCGTCTTGCAGCCGACTACAACCCTTCTCATGGGGCAGAAAGTGGTTTTCCCGGAATGTTCCGATACACGATGGCGTTCATGGTTTCCATCTGGCAACCACATGACTGTTTTTTTCGACCCTTTTCCTCCATAATGAATACTTGTGAACAAGTAATCATAGTGCGGCGGTATCATAGTCCGGGCTCCTAATTTTGCGTGCAGAGTCAACTGAATCAATCGCCTTATTGTTCACCATTGTTCCCGACTGAGCCGGCGGAGGACTATATCTCCTGCCACACCGGCCCATACAGCACTGAGGCTGCCATCACCTTGAATCGATTCCTGAATACAGTCATTCTCGGAGGTTCTCACCACGTAATCCACGCACCCTTTGTTTTCCAATCTTGGTGGTCCAGGATGTGCGGGCTCTCGCCAATAACATACTACATTTCTCAGTGTCTGAGCTGTATCTCTGTGTTCCCTAGCCCAGCAAAGTCGAACAACTCTGTAGTGAACGCTTGAACGTGGACATTTGGTCGTTCGTTTTGCTCGTAAACCATGATGAAGCAATCTCCGATTTTACAGTTTGGAGAAAACGTTGATTCTAGGTATCTTCTCTCATAATCGCGAAGACGGCTCGTTGGCATTTTCCGGGCTCTACGGCACTGATTAAGCAGTCGGCGATCATCTCGTCCTGGAAGTCGATCACTGGTCCGCCCTGAAGATTTTTTGGCCTCAAATAACCCACCTCTTGATGATGTCTAAGGATTTTACATACCGTACTCTACTCTGGGCGATATCCTGCAGAGAAAATCAGCGACTCTGGTTGTTTGTACCCTTCCGTCGGAGTGCAAGTAATCTTCTGGCGATTTGACGATCATTCATTTTTGAAGAAAGCATGAAACTCGGTCCATTACTTCTATAGCATCAGAGCATCAGAAAAAAGAGACCCATAATCTTACGCCCCCAACATGGCGCGCCAAACCCACAATTTTTGTTGGACAGATCTTTAATTTCTCTACAGCAACTAAAACCCAATTTGAGGTGTCTAATAAACTATGTTTTCGTACCAATGACCTCTGTATTTGGAGGCTGCCCATATTGAATTCAAGATGGCCGCATGAAATTTTCAAAGTGGCTGTCAAATTTGCCATTTTTAAGAGCCATATTTCCAGTTCTGTGCACTTGGTTTTTCATTACCCCGAACTTTCATCGAGTTCAGTGATGCATAGGTTGTTTTCAGGTGGCTACCATATGGATTTCACATGGCGAAAGATTTGTATAACACATATTGATTAAAATGCAGATTTCTAGCATGTATGTTCTCTTTGGGCCCGAACAAACCCACTATACCCATATACACGTACGCTCCGCTGAAATAGTCCACCGGCAGCGCGCACTAAATTTCGTGTTTTCTCCAAATGGTAAAGAAGACAATCTTTTCCGAGACCGCAGTGATAAAAGATAGTGGGTCTTTAGGTCACGCAGGGTAGGTTTTGATCGCTAGACGTATCTCCTTCGTCCCTTCACCTCTGGAGAGGGAAATATACCTCGGTCTTGTAGCTCCCTGGGGGGGCCGTGAGGGGCCTCCATCTCTTGGAAGTGACGCGTATGTTAAGGCTATAAAAGAGCCCCTTCGTTGTCCCCCGAAGACCCACTTTTTTTTAAATTGTCATCCACCCAACAAAAGACCCCATTTTTGTAAAATTTACCATAGCACCAAAAGCCCTATTGTGGGGGAAATTTTTGGAAAATATTTTCCTCCAAAGAACCTCTATTTGTTTAGAAAATTTTGTAAAAACCTTCAACCCAAAACCCCATTTTTGGAAAATTTTGTAACTTTGTCGGTCACTGCTCGAAACTCCGCATTTTTTTGTGGCCCATTGGGCTCTCTTCACCCAAGACCCCTATTTTTTTCTGTGGGTCCGCGAATGCCCCCTGCTGTTTGGAGCACGAGTCTTTACAAACACCCATATCCATTTCAATATTGGAGTTCCGCCCCCCCCCCCCACCGGTAGGCTAACCCTCCGCGACCTTACTTTTGCCTTAATCCCCCTGAAAAGAGTCTAGCCTACGGTGAGAGAAGAAATTGGAACAGAAGATAATTCAAATCGAAAAAAAAAAAGACGGATCCCGTCTCTCACCGAGAACGGTCTGAGACTTACCTCCATCTCTGATTGTGCCCACGCCTATACACCGGCACACAGTGCTGCAGTAGCAACAGCTGCTGGCTCTCCCTTATGTCCCTAGAGGAAAATAACCACAACCTGACGATCACACCGCAAAGTAGTAGCGGTATTGTGATGGTTAGATCGAGGAGTCCCTTTCCCTCTAAACACAGACAGGGTGTCCGCTCCCTCCTGGTGATTTAATGAAAGTGGCAAAATGGCATTTAGGGATTCAGGGAGTAAGGCCCGTTGGAGATGAAAACCTGTTTGTCTTCCGTCCTTTCAGTATGATTGTACCACTCTCTCTGAACTCCGTCCCCGCTGGCTAACGACCTGGTCCCGCTGAGAAACACTGTGTTTGGCGTAACAGGAAAGGTCTGGTTCTTTGTGGAAAACCCACCCGTGAGAGGATGGACACGCCATACTTCTACCAATGAACAAGGTCATGTATTCTGAACCCCGTCGCCCCATTCGACTGTGACTGCCCGAAACACCGCGTGTCTCCTAGGCAATGACAGAGACTGACATTCTCTTGTGGCTCAAATTCCTGGCTCAAATTCCTAAGACGCTAAGACCTGGATCACTAGCGGCAGGTCCCACTCAGGAACGAGTGAACACACCAGGTGAGTGCCGAACCATGGATTCAGCAGATTTCGTGAGAAGCGGCTATTAGAGACAACTGAGGTCGGCTCTAAAACCCCGATGGATTGCCCAATCGGCAATTGGGTCCGCACTCCGACTGTTTGGGCACCACAACCCTCGTGAAAAATTTCTGATTTAATATGAATTTCCAATGTGCCCTACAGACGCATACAGCGGATCGATCTCTCGATTTGCGCACCATTATCGAACCGGGCGAGAGTCGAGAATCGTAAATTTCTCCTCCTGTCTGAGCAAGAGCGCAGTAGTCTTTCAGAAAGGTTAGAGTCGCGGAGATTCCCTGCGACGAGCGGGTCGGCTGGAGGACCGCTTACAAGATCCCGCGTCCTGAGGGAGAAAGACAAGGTTCCTGACTAGCAGCTCTAGAGAAGCCGTGGCACCACAGTCGATGGCCGCATGGGCACTACCAGCAGAACCAGTTAGTTGTCGGACAGAAGCCTTCTCGAAGACTCTTGGTATCATCTCACACGGTGGATCTTGACTCCACTAGTACGTCGGAAGCGTTGATTCACGGCCGGAGCAAATAGGTCCACATGGATACGCTGGGGCTTCTAAAAAATGACCAGCAAAGCATGGCATGGAGGAGTGCCATTCCACTGACGAACCCTTTATCTTCAATCGAACGCCTGGCACTTTGTGCCCTTCTTCCTGGAGAGGGTGTCCACTAGGATTTTCTCCACCCCATTTCATGGGACGCTATCAGATCAATCTTCCTTCCTTGCCCTGCACCACTCTAAGAGTCCTCCTTGCAAGACTGGGCTTCTTTCCTCCCTCCTGTTGAATGTAATGTCAGTACCAGCCAGGTTGTCTCTTTTCAAAGTGACGCAGTGGCTTCAGTGGTAGAAAGATATCCCCCAGCTCGAGTGCATTGGTTTGATGGAATGGGGTAGAGAGGCCGTGAACTCTTGATACATTATCCTTGGGCTACCACGTGCAAAACCCAAAGGTCCGCGGTTAATGCCTGCCATGCCCCTCATTCCAGAGATAACCGCCCACGCCACCGGTGCAAGAGGGCTGTCCCTGGGTAGTCATAAGCGACGCTTGGTCGCCTTGATCACCACAACCCGTGGATTGACCCCAACGTTTTGTCTTTAACCCCTTACTCCTCTGTCATTTACCACTGACCTTTCCCACCTATTTACCACCGGTGCCACCTTCTGGATCTGAGGGGCCTGATAGCCCTAATAGGGGGTAGCTCCTTGAGCTTGGAGGACGGCCCATTGACCTCCGAAAAGATCTTTCCCCTTAGGTAGTGGCACCTACATATCACGAGAAATTCTGTGAAATTTAGGGCTTTTGCGAACTCAGTTGACGTCTCGCTTCACCGAATTGCCAATTATGTCAGCCCATCTAAACATTCAATTTTAACCATAGGGATGAATTTATAAGAGAATGGTTCCTTGATATCAAAAACAATAGGTATCTACACTTGAATCTTGCCTCTTGGTGCTGTAGAAAAGAATTATGGCTAAAACAATATGATTTGGCTGCCATTTTTGGAATTCATAATATGGCGGCCCCTCATGGGCTTAAATATTTTGGGTGTATTTTTTTCGGAACCTCTGATGCTAAGAAGTCATGTACAAAGTTTCAGGCCAAATTGAACGATTTCTGGCAAAAAAAAATCCACTTAACCTGCTCAACTATGATAGTCACAATAAAGAATTTTAAAATTATTTTAATTTGTGAAATTTCACATGAAGAATATATCATCAATTTATTATTCATATCCTTTCAATTCAAGGATTCCTGTAAAAATTTATGTCATTTCATATATTTAGGATTTGATATAGACAAAGCTACAAAACTGGTCAAATTACTTTTTGTATACAGTCGGGTATAGGGAAACAAAAGAGATTCTACTGCCCGGGTGAAACATGCTCCGATCTTACTAATACTTCAGTTTACAAATAGCTATACCCAAAGAAAATTCTCAGAGCTCCAGTGGATCGAGAAAAACAAGTTTTGGTTCCACCCACACCCTAGTTTATATTGTGGGTATTGAACTTTCTTCATTTTGAGCATCGTTTCCTTCAAGTATCCTTTGTTTTCCCTTGTCATAAATTTAATTACTATTAAATAAAATACGCAAAATTGACAATATTTGTAGCAGTGTGGCCAAATCGTCGCAGATAATTCAAGGAAATAAAAAATTATGCCTTA
This sequence comes from Ophioderma brevispina, assembly GCA_023653785.1. Taxonomy (NCBI): domain Eukaryota; kingdom Metazoa; phylum Echinodermata; class Ophiuroidea; order Amphilepidida; family Ophiodermatidae; genus Ophioderma; species Ophioderma brevispina. The sequence goes on from JAMKCH010033368.1 coordinate 11,807, forward strand.
TACGGTGGTCTAAGGAACAGCAAACAGACGAATGGAGATTGGTGGTTTGGAATACTGTGTCATTTGGCGTTTGGGTATGATTTCCAAAAGTGAAAAAACTATTATACCTTCACAATTAGAAATTAGAATGTTATTTTACTCAATATTTGGTTATAGAAAAGAGATCGTGATATATTATCATAATATGCAAAAAAAGGAAAAACCCTATTCGCCGAAATGTTGATGGTGTGTTTGGAAAATCGTGCTTGCGCCGCTATGAACCAATTAGACAAATATATTCAGTCCATGGTATTTTTAGGGTTTGTGTGAGATTTACCATAGGTTTCTTTGTGATCGTCTATGATTAGCTAAAAATATTATGGCACCAATCTATACCAATATACTGTCTACGAGTATTTTGATTTGTTATGTTCAATTGCCTAAGGTTGATGCATTATGAAAAATCAGATCAAATATTTTTTTTTTTTCATTTTGTCATAGGCGCTCCGTTGATGGAATGGGCCGATATAGGACAAATGCTAGTTAACGCAAAAACGGCGCGATTGGAATTGTTTGGTCATGCAAGCTAAAGTACAGATAGACAATACAAACAAATATAACCAAATAATGATTAAATATATGCAGCGTTAAAAAATAGCGGACCGAAAATGGCCCCTATAGAATATTCCCCTTATGCAGAGTGATTGTGATTGGGGCACCAAACTTTTAGGATGGGAAAACCGGTTATTTTCTGTAACCTGGAATCCTGTATTTTTAGCGGTTACTTTATAAAAAACCTGGATTCTCGAATTCCAGAAGCCAAAAGTCTTCTTGAAACCTGGAATTCTCACCTGAGAAATTCGAAAAAAAAAAAAAACCAGTTTATCGAATTGAAAAGTAAAAATTTAAAAAGGCTTGGCCGAATGACCAAGTTTCTCGCCGAATTTGAGAGGCCAAACCTAGTTTTCTCGATCGAGGAAATCGGGTTTTTTTCTAATCTCAGAAGAAACCAGGTTTTGTGAGAAACAAGGCAAAGTTTTTGGAAAAAAACTATTAAATTCGTAAGAACTGTACGTTCATCCGAGAAATCGGGCTTTTTTTTTCAAACGAAAAAACCAGGGTTCATAACAACGAACCTCGATTTTACTGGTTTGGAGATAAATATCTTTAATACAGTAGATGATTTGATTACTAAAGTATAAGCATAAAGAGTACGTGTGAAAGCACGTGTGGTCCAGTGGAAAAACGGTGATCATTAGCCCGTTAAATCGGAATTCGAGCCCGTCGTGGCCAACGATTTGGTCTTGGGCAAGATACTTAATCTCGTGCGTCGTTGGCCGCCCAAGCGACAAGCTGTTATGGGTGGTGACGTTACAATCTCAGTGCTGATAGATTGTGCGCTTAGCCAGCTGCCACATAGATTAAAAAGAATATTTGGACGATTTTTTTCGCTAGGCAGCGTAATAACTATTGGCAATCGCGCCGTGCGAGTTATAAATGGACATTGTGGCAGGATGCGGATACTCGTTTATAATTTGAAATGCAAACCAGTCACTTGTAAATTTGAGGTTAGCAGAATTTTACACCGGTGTGAAGTGAAGCAGATATAGTCCGGGCGGGCAGCCCACAGTCCGAGGGCCAATAGATGATAACGGAATAAAGCGGTAGAAGTAATTAGAGTCCGGCCGATATCATAGTCCGGGGGGAACAATGCGAACAATAGGGCAATCGATTCGTTGACTCTTTACGCAACATATTAGTTCACGCTTTATTCCGTTATCTCTATGGAGCCCCGGACTGTGGCTCCCGCCCGACTATATCTGCCTTCACACCATTTAAGTTAGAAGTATATAATATAGATAAAAGTGTGTCACACTTAGAGTCCACCATTGCCGGTTGTGGCAGGAGATATAGTCCTCCGGGCTCACAGTCCGGAACAATGTTGACCAAAGGGGCAATCCGATTAGGTTGACTCTTATGTACATTAGGTTTCGCCTTTGTTCTGTTGTCGCCTATGGAGCCCGGACTATGAGACCTGCCGGACTGTGATTACTTTCACACCCGATTATATTATTATCAGCCCGATGACTTAACACTCGTGTAAAGAGCATGTGATTAATTGAATTATCTCGTGAGTAATCGAAATTTTATATGGAGATAATTATCTCAAAATAATTAGTGTCCTCGAGATAATCGAATTATCTTGAGATAATATTATCTTGAAATGATTATATTATCTCGAGATATTATAGTATCTTCCACATAATCAAATTATCTCGAGATTATTTTGAGATAAACAGATTGACTCGAGATAAATTTCAAAAATATTTTTTAATTTTTTTAATTTTTTTAATTTTTTTATTATTTTTATGTGCAAAATAAAAAAAATCAAAAACTTAAAAAATACAAAAACACAAAAGTACAATTTTAAAAAGTTATAAATTAATTTAAAAAGCTTCCCCATGCGCGCGGGAAGTTGAGACAACTTTTTTGCTTGGCCGTAAATATGTCACTGCCCGGCTCTGTACTGCGGCGGCGGTAAGTACGTATATTCCTGTTTCTAAAATTGAGAAAAAAGTTGGACGTAAATTGGAAACCAGCGTTTGAAAATTCTAAAGGCTGGACTAATACCGAAAAGCTTGTGGAAAAAAGGATGCGGAACGTAGCGATTGCGTGTCACTTTTCCGTGTTTGAGAGACCAAAGTAACCGACAAAAACGTTCAATTTCTCGCTAGGTTCTATAGGAATTAGGTTTAGACCCAATTACGATACGTATCCAAAACAAAACATATAGTAACGGACCATCTGATGCAACACCCCCCCACTCCATAGACCCCCCTTCGTTTTCCGGAGATATTTGAGATTAGTTGCATTTGCATAATTTGCTATGACGGAATGATAACGTTATAATCTCTCGCGCAGTTAATTACTATTTAGATCATATCTTTCGCAGTATGTGACACAGACTACACACTTCCGGACGCCGTAGCTCTGTACCTACATGTTATAATGGCCTGCAAAACATGGATTTAAAAGGCCATTGCCCGATCGCTAACGCCTCGTCCTCAGAACCACCAGATTTTGATTTTGTGAAATTTTAGGGCTATAAAGATGTGTGGTTTGGAAGTTAGGTGCGAAAATATCCCATTGGTCACAGAGGATTACAAAATCACGTTTTTAGCTCTCACTTCAAAAGGATTTAAATATAGGCGCGAAACTTACAGATGGAGGAGGATTGGGGTGAAGTAAATTTCTCAAAGATTTGTATACTTAAATCAGACCATCTCCCTTTAATGTAGACCTTTAGGTCTGTGATATAAACGGACTGGTACTGCAAGACTACATCTCCTTTCGAATTTTGTTAAATCGTTGGACAAGCTGATTCGTGAGGGGGCGTATGCGGCGGCCATTGGGAGTAAAAAAACGTTTTTGGCAGCGCAGTATTAAAAGGACCGATGCCCAAGGGAGCAGGGAGGGCCCAGCCTGATTTTTTTAAGGGAATTTTTTTTTGATTTTTATTTTTTTTTAATTTTTTTTTTTGTACATTGGATGCTCCTGTGGTGAGTGCAATTCCAGTAAAAAATAACAGAAGTTGTTTATGTTAATTGAATCCTTTGTGGCCTGAATCCGAGGACAGAGCCGAGACTGTTGGGACAGTGGGACCTTTAATGAGTGCGTAAAATGAAGAGAAAGGGCACAATAGTTTATGCATTTTCTATGCGTGGAGTCACTCACACTTCCGAGTGGTTGCTGACTTTATAAAGCACAAACTAGTTCGTCGCGATGTTCCCGACATGCCAATCGACCAAAAAGTCCACATTTCCAACTTATCGGCGATTGAAGGTTTATAGAATTATGAAATGAAATATCTGAAATTGAAAAAAAATTAGGAAAAAGATTTTAATATACCCTGGTTGCTAATAAAGTTGGACAAAATATTTTTACACTTTGTATTGAATGAATTCTTTGCCAGAGTGAGTTAAGATAATTATCTAGGGGGTACCATGGGTTCAAATCAGATAGGGGAGCATAGCAGGCCATGAGACACGGGACGCGTTTCAAGTTTCCATATGACACCAGAGTATGTCCCTTGTAGATGGCTGGCCTAAGGCATCCAGCTGCTCGATTAGGGTTCAAATTCAGGGGAGCAAGAGGCCCTGGTTATCTCTCCACACCCTGCCTCAAGAAATTGTTTCACTACATCACCAGCCCCGTGTGCGGCTGGGACATTGTCGTCTTGAAGCCGACAGACACCCTTCTTACATGTGGCCAGAGAGTCCCCTTCTTCTCTGATCGTGTACAAAAACTGTGGTTCCCAAATATGATCCAGCTACAGATGGGGTATACAAAAAAGTCTGGCTGCTCATGAATTCCGCAAGGTCAGTGTTTGTGCATTGTTTGCTCCAAGCCAGTGGGCGGACCAAGAGGTATTCCATTGTCTGTGTTTTGCGGTCCACAACCCCCCACAGGTAGTATACTGACTCTATGACTTCCAGATAGCCCCCACTTCTGCAAGTGAAACCTTAGATCGCCAGTTTGGTTCTCAATCTGTTAATTGAGGCATCGCCATTAAGCCCATGAGGAGTCAGTCCAGGGGAGATGCTCACCAGTTCATACAGATAGATGTTACTTGGTTGATGGCAAGATGACTCTCTTAAGCTCCTATAGAGACTGTTTCAAAGGGTTGAACTTTGCTTAAGAAACTTCTCTAGATTAAGGCGGTTGGCAGCAGGTATCTGTACAGACTATAGGTTGGGTGCTTCACATTGGAGACTTGGCAGCTACGCTCTCGCATGCTCGCTAGCTACGACGGATTTGTCTGGGTGGCGCAGCAATTCCTGCTAGGATGTTACAAGTTCCGTTTGGTGTTGGACGGAGGCATCATATGACAAGCCGGCAGGAGGCATTAACGCTGGATCAAGCTTCTGTGGCATGGGTTGATCTTTCCCCTACAGGGCAGGCATACTTTCACATGAGTAGCACAGAGTAAGTGCCGTCGATAGTAGGGTATAAAGGGGCGAGCGGAGCCACCCCCCATCTGGTGCTAGTGAGTTTGTTCAAGATGATTATTGCGTGTGTGAACTTACTTTACTCTTCGTCTTAAAAGAGAGAGTGCGGTCCAGGACTCCTAGGTAGACAGGGTTAACACAGTGCCTCCAGGGAGGTCCAGAACAGGTAAAACTGTAGCTGACGTTTGGGTCTTCACGGTTGCGTTAGATGGCAAAGCACACACTGTGTCTTAGGATGGATTTGCAAGTGGTGGTTTCATCATTAAGAAGGAGTGTAGGTTCATCCAAGCTTTGGGAGTTCTCTTCAAACAATGTGAAGTCGGAATCTTGGGCTAATTCCAAGCTCGTCTGCATAAATAAAAAGACGGGTGCCGGGACACCTAGGGTGGTTCTGTTGGTATATATGTTGAAACAGGAGAGGGCAAGCACAACTCCCTCTTTGTGGGGTAATCCAATTCTTGAGCCTACGCCATTGGCTCTTCGCTCCTAGCTGAAACAAAGAAAATCCTGTTAGCCAGCAATCCACGGATAAGCTCAAGTCAAGCGGATGTCCTTGGTAAATTTCCAGGATCTTATGGAGTAGGATCTGTGATTAACAGTGTCGACTATGCTGAGAGGTTGACGAACACAGCTCCGTTTACCATACCCTTCTCTGAAACCATCTCAATGGTTGATGTTAGGTGATTAGTACGCTTTGTTGTTGATTTGCATGGACGGGGAACCTGCTTGTTCATGGTATAGGTGTTCCGTCTATTCAAGGTGCGATACGATCTTGGGCAGGAGGCGTTCAAAGAGATTGTAGGTATATGGATAAGGAGTGATATATGGTTTGTAGCTCTTGGGCTTGGAGGAGTCGTCCATGCTTTAAAGTGCCATAACATGTGCTTTCATCCAGCGCTTTGGGAACCCTGTAGAAAATAAGGCCAGCAATTGTAGAGCTCAAGAAAGAACCATTCCTGCTTACTGGGGCCAAGATTTTAGTTGCTTCAGTAGAGATGTTGTCAAGGACTACTGCTTTTCTGGTTGAAGTTTAGCAATAACGGAATCCAATGCGTCCATGTTGAAGGGGCGAGTGAAACCAGGGTCCCACTATACCTTATGGTCTAGTTTGATCTATTGGGTTTGCTTGTGCACTTTGCAATTTAAAAAGCGGTGGTGGGCAACTTGGTTGGGAGTGACAGTGGATCTGTGTGGCGGTTTGTTGGATCCCATCGGAGCTTTCGGATGGTAGACCCATGCTTTCTTGCTGTTATGCGTCATATAAGTGGATTCAATCAAAGTTCTGTTGCCAGCGTTGATATTTTGTCCTGGGAGCATCATCTCGAGACTTCCTCACCTTTAGCATGTGTTTCAGCCCGAAAAAGGATTCAGCTTCAACATGGTGATATATCTTGATATTCTCTCATGGCAGAGAGAGAGTGGTTTTCCGGATGTAACAGATACACGATGGCGTCATGTTCCACTTGGCACCACAGTGATGTTCCTCCATAAGGAATACTGTGAGAAAAGGAATAATAGTGCGGCAGGTATCATCGTCCGGCTCCATAGACGACAACGGAAATAAGCGGGAAACGAATGTTAGTGACGAAGTCAACTGAATTCAATCGCCTTATGTTCACCATTTTCCCGGCACTGGGAGCGGAGGATATATCTCCCGGCCCCACCGGCCCATACCATTCACTGAGCCGCCACATTCACCCTGGAGCCGATTTCCTGAATACAGTCATCTCGGAGGTTATCACCACGTAATCAACGACGCCTTTGTTTCCATCTTTGTTGGTCAGTGGGTCAGGAATTAGCGGCTCTCTCCAATAACCAACTACATTTCGCCAGGGTGTGTCTGAGCTGTAATCTTCTGTGTTCCTAGCCCAGCAAAGGTCTATCCACTCTGTAGTGAACGCTTGAACGTGGACATTTGGTCGTGTCGTTTTGCTCGGTAACCAGCTATTAGAAGTCAATTCTCCGATTTACAGTTTGGAGAGAAAAACGTTGAGTCATAGGTGGTCTTCTCCATAGCGAGACGAAGACGGCTCGTGTGGCATTTTTCCCGGGCTCTTAAACGCACAGATTAAGTCAGTCGCGATCATCCGTCTGGTAGTCATTCATGTCGTGCCGGCTGAAGATGTTGCGGTGGCCTCAAGATAACCCCGCCGTTGATGATGTCGAAGGATTTTACATACCGTACTCTGCTATAGATCCATGCAGAGAAAACAGCGACTCTGGTTTGTTGTACCTGCCCGTCGGATTGCAAGTACCTCGTCGGCGATTTTGAACGATCATTCATATTTTTGAATAAAGCAGATGAACTCGGTACAACATGACTTCTAACATCAGAGCATCAGAAAAAGTAGCCCAAAAATATTACGCCCCAAAAATGTCCGCCAAAACCCACATTTGTTTTTGGACATATCTTAGATTCTACATACAGCAGACTAAAACCAAATGTGAGGTGTCTAAACCTATTTTTTTTTAAAAACAAAAGGAATTGTCTGCAAGTAGACTTAAGTAAGATATCAATGAATTTCAATATGGCCGCATGAAATTTTCAAAATGGCTGTCAAATTTGGCCATTTTTTAGCCATCTTTCCAGTTCTGTAGCACGTGTTTTTCATACCCAGGAACTTTCAATGATGCATAGGTTTTTTAAGGTGGGCCCTACCATATTGGATTCAAGATGGCGGAAAGATGTTTTTAATTAAAAAATTATTTATTTTTTTTATTTTTTTTATTTTTTTTATTTTTTGGATTTTTGACCAAGACTATTACCACATATAAAACGTACGCTACCGTGAAAATAGTCCACCGCAGCGCGCACTAAATTTCGGTGCTTCTCCAAATGTAAAGACATACATCTTTTCCCGAAACCTTGCAGGTGGATAACAAGTGGGGTGCGTATTAAGTCACGCAGGGTAGGTGTGGATCGCTAGCGTATCTCCCTTTCACGTCTGAGATGGAAATATACCGCGGTCTTGATACTCCCCGGCCGGGGGGGGCCCCCATCTTGGAAGTGACGCGTATGTAGCTATTAAAGAGCCCTTCGTTTGTCACCCCAAGACCCACTTTTTTAAATTTCACCCAAACACAAAGACCCCCATATGTTTTGTGAAAAATTTAACCTAGCACCAAAAGACCCTATTGTGGGGGAATTTGGAAAATATTCACCCAAAGAACCTCTATTGTTGTTAGAAAATTTTTGCAAAAACCTCACCCAAAAGACCCCATTTTTGGAAATTTTTGGGAAATTTGGCCACTCGGAAACTCGCATTTTTTGTGGCAATTTGGCTCTCTAACACCCAAAGACCCCTAAGTTTTTTCTGTGGGTCACCGAATGCCCCTGTTTGGGAAGCACGAGTCTTACACCCATCATCCATTTCATATGGGAGTGTGCCCCCCCCCCCTCCCGGTAGCTACCCTCCGCGACCTTACTTATGCACAGTATCCCACTGGTAGTCTCAGGCGGTGGAAGAAGGAAATGGAAGGTATGCTCTAATTAATAATCCCCGTCCTCTCACCTAGAGACTAACCTACAGCTCTGATTGTGCCCACCTCCTAACCGCGGCACACAGTTGCTGCAGTAGCAACATCTGCTGGACTATCCCTTTATGTTCCCTATAGGAAAATGACTAACAACCTGAAGATCACCGCCAAAAATTAGTAGGCGGCGGCATTTGTGTTGGTGAGATCTGGAGCCCTTTTCCCTCTAAACACAAGACAGAGGGTCCGCTCTGTGATTTATGAAAGTGGCAAAATGGCATATTTTAGGGTTTAAGAGAAGGCCGGGGAGATGAAACCTGTTTTTGTTGTTTTCCGAAGCCTTTCTCATGCTTATAACCGACTTCTCTGACTCCGTCCGCGGCTAACGCCTGGTCTGGAGAAACACTGGGTGTGGCGTAACCGGGCAAGTCTGTTTCTTTGTGAGACACCCCCCCGTGAGAGGCATGGACACGCCATACTTCGACAAATGAACAATGCATGTATTCATGTAACCCCCCGTCGCCCATTCGACTGCCACGAAATCTCGGGCCGTCTTCCTAGGCATATGAAAGAGACGACTGACATTCTCTTGTGGCTCAAATTCCTGGCTCAAATTCCTAAGACGCTAAGACCTGAGCACTAGCGGCAGGTTCCCAATACTCCGGAAATAGTGAACAAAACAGGTGAAGTGCCGAAAAACATGGTATTCAGCAGACTCGTGAGAATCGGGCTATTAGAGACAACTGATTCTGCTCTAAACCCCGATGGATGCCCCAATCTCAATGTCAGCACTCGACTGTTTGGGCCACCAAAACCCTCGTGAAAAATTTCTATTTAAATATGAAATTTCCAGGCCCTACAGACGCAGACAGCGTATCGATCTCTCGATTGCGCACCATCTATAGAACCGTCGGAGTCGAGAATCGTACGATTCTCGACTCCGCTGAGCAATGGAGCGCAGTAGTCTGTTCAGAAAGGTTGAGAGCGCGGATGATATGCCCTGCGACGACTGGTGCGGAGGAACCGCTTACCAATCCCCGTCCGAGGGAGAAAGACAAGGTTCCTGACTAGCAGCTCTAGAACGCCTTGTGAACCACTTCCGATGGGCGCTCCCCCATCAGAACTAGTTAGTTGTCGGCTGAGAAACCTTCCGTAAGACTCTTGGTATCATCGCAAAGGGGATCTTGACTCACTAGTACGATCGTAAGCTTGTTGTGATTCACGGCGGAGGCCAAATAGGTCCACATGGATACGCTGGGGCATTCTAAAAAATGACCAGCAAACTGCTGGCATGGAAAAGGAGGGGCCATTCCACTGACGGACGCCTTTTATCTTCATCGACTCCTGGCCCACGTTTGGGCCCTTCCGGGAAGGGTGTTCCCCACTGTAGGATGTTCCCACCTCCATTACATGGGACGCTATCAGAGCAATCTTCCGTTTTGCTGCACCACTCTAAAGTCTCCTTGCAGAGACTGGGGGCTTCTTGTCCCTCCCTCCTTGTTGATTTAGTCCATTCCCGCCATGTTTGTCCTCTTTTGTCTCTTTTCAGAGGGACGCAGTGTTTCAGTGGCAGAAAGATATCCCACAGCTCGAGTTGCATTGTTTGATGGAATGGGGGTAGAGAGGCCGTGAACTCTTGATACGGTATCCTTGGGCTACCACATGCAGAACCCAAAGTCGGTCCGCGGTCACTGCCTACCATGCCCCTGCAAATTCCATTAGATGACCGCCCACCCACCGGTGGCAAGAGGGCTGTCCTGGTAGTCATAAGCGACGACCGCTTGGTCTCCCTTGACCACCACAACCCTTGGATTGACCCCAAACCTTTTGTCTTTACCCTTACTCCTCTGTCCCATTTCACCACGGAGCTTTCCCGCCTATTTTCCGCCGGTTCCACCCTCTTAGTTCTGAGGGCCTGATAGCCCTAAGTAGGGGCGTATAGCGGCTGGCTGAGCGCCCAATCGTGATCGGATGGAGGGGGTTAGCTCTGTTCCTTCCCTGCTTGCCCTAGCGCTTGAGGGCCCTGTCTTAGTTGTTGAGGTGCACTTTACTCCGCTCTTTCTCTTAAGCTTGGCGGGCTCTCCCCTTGACCTCCCTCGAAAAGATCTTTCCCCTTTAGGGGAGTGCACCTCTACATCTCACGAAATCTGTGAAACTTTAAGGGCTTTGCGACCAGTTGAAACGTCTCGACTTCACGATGGCCAATATTGCAGCCATTCTTAAACATTTCATGATGGAACACTGGATGAATTTTATAAGATAAAAGGGTTCCGTGATAATCAAAAACATAGGTATAGACACTTGAATCTTGCCTCTTGGTGCTGTAGAAAAGAATTATGGCTAAAACAATTTATTTTGGCGGCCATTAATTTGGAAATTCAATATGCGGCCACCAGTGGGCGTAATATTTTTGGGTGTATTTTTTCGAACCTCTGATGCTATAGAAGTCATGGTACAAAGTTTCAAGGCTTCAAAATTGAACGATTCGGGCAAAAAAAAAATCCCCTTAACTGCTCAACTATGAATAGTCACCATAAAGAATTTTAAAATATTTTAAATGGGAAACCGAAAAGAAGATATCAACATTTATGTATTCATATCCATTTGCCCCCCCCCCCCCCCCCCCCCCCAAAAAAACCCCCCCCCCCCCCCCCCCCCAAAAGCCCCAAAAAGCCCCCCCCCCCCCCCCCCCCCCCCCACCCCCCCCCCCCCCCCACCCCCCCCCCCCCCCCATTTTCAAGGATTTTCCTGTAAATATTATGTTCATTCAGATATTTAGGAGTTGATATAGAACTCCAAACATGGTCAAATTACTGTTTTGTAATACAGGCGGTATAGGGACAAAAGAGATTCTACGCCTGGATGAAACTGCTCCCGATCTTACTAAATACTTTTCAAGTTTACAATAGCATATACCCAAGTAAAATTCTCCAGGAGTTCTAAGTGGATCCGAGAAAAAGCAAGTTTTTTGGTTCCACCCTAGTGGTATATTGTGGGGTATTGAAACTTTCTTCATTTTAGCACGCTTTCCATTCAAGTACCTTTGTTTTCCACCTTTCAAATTTATTTAACTATTAAAATACTGCAAAATTGACAATATTTGTACAGTGTGGCAAAATCGTCGCAGATACAGTTTTAAGACGAATTAGCTCTATACGGTGGTCTAAGGACCATCACGACAACGAATGGAGATTGGTCTGTTGGAATACTTTCATTGGCGTTTGGGTATGATTTCCCAAAGTGAAAAGCTAATTATACCTTCAAATTAAATTAGAAGGTAGTTTTGCTCATATTTGGTATATGAAAAGACTCGTGATATATTAATATAATACTGCAAAAAAAAGAAAACCATTTCGCGAAATTGTTGATTGGTGTGTTTTGGAAAAATCGTGCCGCTATGAACCTATTAAGCAAAAATCTATCTCAGTCCCATTTTGTATTTTTTGAGGGTTGTGTGTGATTTTTTACCATAGGTTTCTTTGTGAATCGTTATTATTATTTAATCTAAAATATTATGCCCAATATCCATATACTGTCCTACGATTCTTGTTTGATTTGTTAGGGTCAATATGCCTTAAGGGCATGCATTATTAAAAATCAGAATCAATTTTTTTTTTTCATTTTTGTTCATAGGCGCTTTCCTTATGGATGGCGATCTAGGACAAATCTATTTTAACCGCAAAACCGCGCGATTGGAATTGTTTGCGTCAATGCAAGCTCAAGTACAAGATAGACAAATACAAACAATATTAACCAAATATCGGCTAATATATTGCAGCGTTAAAAAATCTCGGGACCCGAAAATGGCCCCTATAGGTAACTTCCCCTTATGCAATTATTGGGCACCAAACTTTGAGGATTGGGGAAAACCGGAATTTTTTCTGTAATTGTCAGTGGAATTTTTCAAACGTGGCACCGCGCCCTGTGGCTATGTGATGCATGCTAGGCCCCCCTATATGAAATAGCACAGATGATCAGGGCCGCCGAGAATAGGCTAAAATAGACCCGAAAATAGGGGCGAGGCTGCGGATACTGCCAAGACCTAACACTAAAAGAATTGTGATCTTACAGGCTCGACTATTGTCAAATGCGATTTTCACTTTAAACTTGTCCATTTAGGAAAATGGTTTTATTTAGCATTGGCCTCTAGATGCCCCACTCGCACTAACGGGTGTACAAATCTCTAATTCAGATGATGGAACTATACTGCGACGTTTGACTACTTTCGTACTCCGACGGTGAAACTGACTTTCATGTTATGGATTAAGTTTCGTGAAGGCTAAGTGTAGTATAGGAACTTTATCAAAGTCAGAATAAAATTCAAAGTACTTACCCGATAATCTACCGATAGCAAGTAGTTGAATTTGTTCACATACAGACCCTCTATGTACTGGCATGCACAAAACTTGGCCAATAGAAACATGGCCTTTGCCCTATTTGGCTTGAAATCAAAACACAGTGTTTGTCATATTTGCCTCACCATTTTGTGGTGCCTTCATTTTTTTTCAGTATCTTTTTTTCCCTTTACAAAAAGACAGCTGTTTCGCATGCATGTGTTACATGTCAAAACTCACTTTGGCCATGTTGACAGTTGATGGGTGATTAAAAAATAAACCCTGAGTTCAAGTTTGGCCCAGACTGAAAATGTTGGGTTTTGCTGACAAATGGAACAAAAACTTTGCTAGTTAAGTAACCATGGAAACATGAAGGTCTTAACTCTGTAATGTAGGCTATACTAAATCATATAGGCCTACTTGTGGGTGTAAGCCACACAAATCATGTCACAGCTACATGGATCATTGAGTAAATCGGTTTAAATGTTTTTCATTGGTAAGGTAGGAGTCATTATTTACACCAGGAGGGGAAATGGGGGATTTGAGGGGAATCCGAAGGATGAATGTGAGCGAGGGGAGGGGCGGGCGGCCGGCCGGCCGGCCGGGGTTGACATGAAAATTTCATCAAACAGACTGAGGTAGAAACTGAACTTTTAAATAGAGAAAATTCATATAATCAATAATCAAGGTTTATTTTAATCTCAAATCGTGGCCTGTAAGTCAAATTGCTAGAGACTTTACAACTTAATATTTACTAGACAGAAACAATGCAACTTGGAAGCAGCAGCTTAAACAGCGCCATATTGCAATATTCAAACACACTACAAGACTACTACACGAAACACACACCGCGCCGGATGGGTAGTGCTAGCTTTCATGGTCATTTACCCATTTCAAATGAACCATGGAGAAAGTGGTATTCAGGTTTTAATCAATAGCTGTTATACAAATTAAATCCCAAATTGAGTTCCCGAATTAAATCCAGCAAGTGGTCCCACTGAGATTCGATCGAGGACCATTTGCTCCAGAGGTTAAGCTTGCTCTTTTAAGGAGGAAGACCAATTTTTTTGAATGGAATTCATTCGACCCCAGATCGCCTACAAGATCCAATGGTAATAAAGCGGAATCCGATGTCACAAAATTAGGCAAATGTCAAAAATACTTACTCCTTGCAAATGTAATACATGCAGCTTTTGGTCTTACTGCATAACTCAATAAGGTCTTATTGTAACTCGCCACCACCTTAATTGTACCAGTCTTTGGCCCTTTTGTGTAACAACTCTCTAAATTGCCATCTATTCATCTTCGGAAACACATGGCTTCCATAGTAGATTTCAAATAAGTGTGACTTAGCCATATTTCCCTAAGGCGTGAATTGCTATGGGGTTCAATGTGGAGATTGTTGCGATTACAAAACATGGTACAAAGTTACTTCACAATAATCAGATACTGGAAATGGTGCATTCAGTTCTACAATGGTCTGTTAATGATAAAAGGACTTATGCCGTGGTTGGCAGGGATTGTCAAACCCGCTTTGTGCTAATCTCTTGAATTTGACCTTATTTCCATATTAGCAAAAAGCATAATCCAATATTACGAAAATTATATCAAACAACACAGTTGTGCTATGTGTGCATTAATATAAGAAGCATTATTTCTCCAGTTGATGTGATAGAAATGATATTTTGCATAGGGTCAAAGGTAACTTATGTCAAATAGCAACGTTTCAATGAAAATTTGTGTATTTTATACTGATACTTCAATGAAACTCCAAGCTCTCTTAGATGTGGAAACAATTGTACTTTTAAAGTCAACATTTATGAAATAGGCTACATTACTATACATTGTATGAGTACCATATAAACGTTTTTTTTTACCTGTGGCCATTAAAATAATTCCTCTCCGATTACGGTGTGAATGGACAGCAGACTAAAACTTTAATGAGGTCTCTATTTTGAAATTTAGTATAATTGACCAACCAAAAAAAATAACAATGCATGTTCGTGTACCTTTGATAGGAGGATAATTAAGCAATAATGACACATTTTTTGAAGAGCGCCCCCAATTTTCAAAACGTTGATATTTTGGGCTAGTTTACGTTGGTCATTGTTCTAGGAAAAACGATACCTGCGAACGATGATGCTAAGAAATGCGTATTTTTCATAAACTAAGCGATTTGTAATTAGAATTGGGGATCTAGATTGGATTAACGGCAGAGCTGGATATGCTACGTTTATGTCCGCCCATGATGAATGCAATAGTGTACCTCGAGCAGATTACCTCTAACTTACTTCCCCTGAACCAATAAAACAACTAAGGGATGAGCGTAGACAAGTCATGGCCTTTTCACATTGGAAGGGCCATTTCCAGACAGCCGTTGAATTATTATTGGGAGATCCTTCGTGATACAAAATTCATTAGTGTGTGACCACACAACATTTCGAAGCTTAACCATTCACTGGTATAGTTTACTAGCCTTACCAATGCACGTTGTAAAATCTTATTTTTTTTTTAAAAATTGGGGGCGCTCTTCAAAAAAAATGTGCTAATATGCTTTAACAGCGAAATGTACATGCATGGTAGCTCGAACATCCTACAGTGACAGTGGGTATAACAGAGGTTGTAAAATAATAGAGCATGTTTCATATTGCGAATTCTCACAGCTACATATTGAAGCTCCCAGAGTAGAGGTGCTGCATAAACAATTATTTTTTATTTCAGACCATGGGCCAGGCCAGGACCGGGCCATGTTTAGTACATGGCCCGTTGACCGCATTAACTTTTCGTTGAATAAGGAGCGTTGACGTCAAGAGGAAATTTGCTGGGCATTTTGACTTACATTTATACAAAAACATGGGTTGCGTTTGATGCCAATTGGGGTGAGTGAAGGTTTTGTATATTTCAGGTCCCAGAATGGAGCACATTTTCCCGTATCACAGCGGAGTAGCTCGAGTTGGCGAGAAATCTTGTGCAAAAAATAACCCCAACCTACCGAAGAACCTTCCTTTGGTTTGTGTGATCATGTATTGGGGGAAAGCAGTTTAGTTTAATTAAGGTTAAAGAACCCATTTTTGGCTAAGAACCTTTTTTGGTTATATAAAGAATCCTAATGAATCTCATGGGTTCTTTTTAGAACAATAGCAAGCGGCGCACGCAAAGTGTTGAAAAAAAACATGTGAGTTGGCAGGACTCAAACCGGCAACCTCGTATTACTAGTGACCGGCGCTCTTACCAGCTAACAAGCCAGGGGGGAAGAGGAAAGGAACGATATATATCAGGAACAGGGTTAGGTCCGAATGGTGGCCAGATCGCTTCTTTATAGCGGCTAGAATCAGAACGGTATATTTACAAATTTGTATATTGTTTTGAAATCGTAACTACTTAGTTCTCCACCCGGGAGTTAGACAAGGCTGATGATAATATATTAACCTTTCCATGGAGTAGCCAGCGCACACTTTAGTGTTGAAAAAAAAAAGCACGTGCGCTCAGTGGAAAAGAGCGCCGTTCTAGTATTTTGGGAGGGAAATTTTTTTAGAACCAATTTCTGGTAAAGAAGAAAAGAAATTTATTTTTAAACAACTAATGTTCGTTAAGAGGATCCACCGGTGTATTCCTTCTCTCCTCCACACCGGTGTAGAAGTAACCATTGTCCGCGTAACTCATAGTCCGGGAACATGGTGACATAGGGCAATCGTTCAGTTGACTCTTTACGCAACGGGGCAATCTACAACGGCAGCGCAGATCCAGATCGGATCCAGATCTCGTGTCTAGTTTGCTTCTAACAACTGGCACTGAACGACGGCCAACTTGATCCAGTCTGCACCGTACATGGTGTGGTACGCGCTGGTTAGTGTCTCTGCACTTTGCATCGCGTACTTTTAGGTTTACGCGTAAAGTATTCCTCGCTCCCAGGTTACTCGTAGCATTTGTACACTTTACGCTTAGAAATGGCGCTTATACTTTCGCACGCCACTCTGCGCCGTGTCATTCTTAAAACGGTCCTCCCATGATCTGGATCTGTGATCTGGATCGCGGTGATGCGCATCGACCTGAATCTGCGCTCCGTGTAGAATTGCCCCAATATTAGTTTTCAGCTTTATTCCGTACGTCTATGGGCCCCGCCTATGGCTCACACCGGACTATATCTCTGCTTTCACAGCCCGTCACTGGATGGTTGAGTCTAAATTGATGCACAAGGAACCAAAACAGCTTTCCGCGTAAATGGGTCCACACGTTCGTCGCAACCCTTTCAAAAAGTAAGGAGGAAGGTGGATCAGAGGGTAGGGAGAGTAACGTGTTTTGAATCATTTCAAACAAACGTGTTTATGATGGAAACCATGGCACATTTCAACATTCCATGCTTCCGTATAAAATGCAGGGGCAAAAAGTAACAACCAAATACGCACAAATATGCGATTATTCCGTTCGAAAACAAATCACATTTGGAGAATAATTAAATGTATGCCCTGGTGTTCTTCGGTATATCGATGCTTTTTCAAATCAAACATAACATAAACCGTGTATGTATTTAGTTTAAATTTAATGACAGGCTTTAATCCACAGTTATAGGCACGGTAAATACATTTAATGCAGTCATTCATAATTCTATTATTCCTGAGGTATGGCCTTTGTACAAATAATTCAAAGTATGAAAATAGAGTGTTGACGAACTCAACCGATGCACCCCTAGCGTTTCTTTTAAGCTGGTCACCATAATATGTTGAAAATTAATTAAAAAAAAAAAAAACACCCAAAACCTTTTTTTTTTAAACACGAATTCCAAATCCTACGACAGCACCATACTTTTCCTGACCTATATTACTCTTGTTTATGATACCAAGAACCGTCTGTCAGTTCCGGATTCAATATTTAATTGCTTCAATAGCTTTCAATAAATTGCTTGTGGCCATTTCGTGTTAGAAGTTTGCAAAGAAGTTTGGAGTAACTGAGGGTGCTGAATTGCCATGAATTCTAAAAATCCATCGCGTTCCCCACTCTCAATGTGATGTTGGGGGTACACTTTATAACTAAAAAGTGGTAGATTGTGTAAGAATTCATGGCAATAGTTTTTGGTCATAATCCCAGGAACTTAAAAAACTCTGTTATTGTAAATTGCACAATATATCGGGAGGAGAAGGGCATTCCACAAATATTTTTCTTCATACTCAGCCCCCCCCTCATAGCAAGATAGAATTTCTTTTTTAAAAAATAAAGAAAAAATAGAGCCTGTAAAATATCGTTACAGTCCCAAACCCGGTAAAAGAAAGCGTATTTTCCCGCTCTTGTTGGCGAATGGATGCCCTTAATAGTACTGGTAAAATTTACCTTATGTTTCTACCTCTAAATTTAGTACTGATCGTATAATTGATACTTCATATGTGTAATGATATGGGCGTCTTTCAAATTTTGGAATACGAGCGAGAGTTTTTAAATTTTTGTCATAATTGGGGCTGGAAAAATTTAACCACTACGAATGGAGTATCGTCTGTTGTATTTCCCAAATTACCGCAAAAGACTGTCGTTGTTATACCTTTTTGGCAGTATCTTAACTTTAAATTTCATTGCATATACATCTACTTAAACAGTCTATATTTTGCGCTATATAGCTATACAGTGTATAGTTTACTGTGTTGTTTGCGCCATAGCTACATCACATTTTGTTTTTTTTTTTTTTTTTTAATCAATCCATGATGCATAGCAATTATGTTCAAATCTGGTAAATAAAAATCATATTGGTTGTGACCAAATAAAAATATGACCCATAGTTACCATACCAACGACAATAGGGGTGTACATGGTCGTGGCAGTGGGGTCATAAGCATTACCGTAAGGAGCATTCTGAAGTGCATGCCAGACAGAGTGTCAAAAAACTTTACCCTAACGGCCCAATTTCAAAATCTTTAATAAACTCTTATGCAAATTATTATACATATGTAACAGTATTGTTTAGCTTTCAAAACAGCAAACCCCATTGATTCGGGTCCTTCACCTGACTGAGTTGTCCCTTGTTTAATGAATCTATGTTTTTTTACTTGTGAAATTCAAACAAATGCAATGACAAACTATCAGTCATGTCCCTTGAAACATTTGTTCTTCTCTTCCCGAACAAATGATAAACCCTCGAACATGATCCCCCTAAAAATGTTTAACATCCAGAGCTTGCCAAGAATGCATTAAGAAACTGTAACATAAAACATAATCATCAAAACACATTCTGATGTGTCCAAAACCAAGTCTGTCCCGTGTTACATGTGAAGCAAGACCCCTAGTTCGCCCCTCTTCTGCAGTCTTTAGACCCGGTTGTTCAGATTTTCTTCAATTTTACTTTAGAACCCCCTACTTTGACACAAAATCACAAATTTATAATAGCTCCATGCTAACGTGTTGGAAATTTTGCCAGTTCTCTTCAGCTCCTAACCTCT
This sequence comes from Ophioderma brevispina, assembly GCA_023653785.1. Classification (NCBI taxonomy): domain Eukaryota; kingdom Metazoa; phylum Echinodermata; class Ophiuroidea; order Amphilepidida; family Ophiodermatidae; genus Ophioderma; species Ophioderma brevispina. The sequence continues at coordinate 31,025 of JAMKCH010033368.1, forward strand.
AATTATAGGCCCAAACATTCTTTTCCCAAGTCCATAAAATTGGTAAAAAATCAGTTCGAAGACCATGCTTTCGCCAAATATTCAATTATCAACCTCCCCTATTCGGCTCTAAACGCGCCGCACACCACAACCAACTAACCAATATCAAGTCGAGCGCCCTGTGGGGGGCTGGGGGGGGGGGTACTAAGTGCAATATGTTTAATGTATGGTGTAAAATATTTCATGTTGGCCATTTTGCCACTTTTTTCAAAAATCACGGAGCGTACCCCTGCCTTGTTTAGGGAGATTTCTCCAGATATAACAAGACAAATAACAGTACCTCCTTTTTTTGGTGATTCGTCCAGTTTTATCCATTTTCCTCTAGGGACCGTAGGGATAAAATGTAAAACAGATACTCTTACTTTTGGTTGGCCTTTAGGGTTTTTACAAGTCAATTAGGGGCCTATGTATGGGCACAGTGGATGGGACGAGCCTGTTTCGTTTCGTTTTCGCAACACTCGAACGGATTTCCGATTGTTTTGAAAAGCACACCGATGATGTTAGTCTGATTACAAGGATTCATAAAAGGTATAGTTTATCCTACCTATGGTTTATAGTTTTCGAATTAAGTTCTATAAAAAACTGTAAAATGGTGAAAAACGGTCCAATTTCGTAAACAATTTTGTATTTCTATCCATACTAGTCTACCCACGTTTTGAAATTTGCATAGGAAAAAGTGTAAATCTTTTTTGGACCCTCTGTATTCATACCACCTTTTTTACACATATATAACACGCATAAAATATATAAACAAAACGAAAACAATTCAGCAAAATAAATGAAATGATGCTTAAGTAAATCAAATTTACTAATGTGAAAGTTTAATAAATGCCGTAATAAAATTTGTCCACCCTAGCCACGGGGAATAAATTTTACTGTGAACGATGCGACATACGTTGTGCAGGCAGGCAAACAAACAATCTATTATGTTGATCCGAATGACAATTTTTGGACCCCGGGCTGTTTCACACTCTTTCGAGTGATGTTCCGCTTTTCAAAATGCATGACCCAGGCGCCAAATGACCTACACCCAGCAAACGTTTGTATGGCAAAACTACTACGGTAATTTATTTCATTGAGAGGATAATATGAATTTTTGCTGAACGACAAATCAATTTACCAGGAAAACTAAAATTACACTAAATCAGATTGACTAAAGCTTATTACATCCATGTAATACACCCCGCCAAATAACCTAACATTGAATATAACATCAGAGGTGACAAACTCCCTGAAGCCTTTTGTCCACTGTCTGTATAGTATATTGGTTGTATTATAAATCGACCCTTATACCCCTTGTTACACATGCAGTATACAAAATAAAGTGAACGAAAATTGTCATACTATTTTCTATAAGTTTTTTTTTATATCTTAAAAGCTTAAACTGAACTCTAAAGCTATGAGTTTCTAGTATAATATATACTCGTAAAAGGACCTAGCAGGATAAGCATAGAGAAGCGTCCTCAATTGTTGTAACTAGGCTGATGCATTGTCATTCTTGCGATATTGCATGTAACATAAATAACATAAGCCGTCGTTTTTTCATGAGGTAGCGTGCTTCCCTCTAAAATTGCCATTACAGCTAAACTGAAAAATCTCCAAATTGAAGGGGTGGTGGGGGTGAGTTTCTAAGTAGCAAACCCGGAACTATAAAAAGTCATACTACTTCAAAACTCATTCTTGAGATTTATATTCCATATATATTATGCACATGTAGAGTCGTTCATTGATAATTAGAAGAGTTAACTAAACAGAAGTGTGTCATTTGGCTATGGGTTCAAGCTCACTCATGGAAAATCTGTTGGACATTACAACCACAATACTAATTCTGTTTTGTCATGGTATTGTTGAATACACTACTAGTGATTCGTTATGCATGTATTTTGTTCATGGTAGAGTAAGCACAAAGCTATTAAGCTTTGGAATATATTCACTATGAGCTAATCCCCTCATTCCCCTGCGAGTGTCAATAAATCTATTACCAGAGCACAGTTTCTCTAAGATCCCATTAGAGGCAGGTCAGAGAGGGGCCATTTTCGTACCCATGATGTCCCAAAGATCTGAAGGTAGTGATCACTATTGAAGGGGAGGCCGAATAAAAAAAAATATCCGGTTTTCCTAGCCCTCCTCCTTACTTTTGACAGGGGTCAAAATTTTAAAATTCGTCTCCAATCATGTTTTGAAAGACCCCCCCCCCCTTCCTGTTAAGACGATGGTTAATGATACTGTCCTCTGCCTTGTATGACTACTGAAGAGCATTGACTGCTGCAGCCTTATAATTATGTGTTTGTTCCTTAAAGCACATTTAGGCAGCACATTTTTGAAGACTGCCCCCAATTTTTTTTTTCCAAAAAATTGAGATTTTAATACACGGGGTGCTGGTAACAGGCTAGTTAACTATACCTTTGAATGGTTAAGCTCGACATGTCTGTTGGGTCCACAAAAACGAAGAAATTTTGTAATTAGAATAATTATATCGGGGATCCCGATAATAGTCAAAACGGCTTGCCTGGTAAACTCCTTCCAATGTGAAATAGCCGGAAATAGCGCTCATTAAGCGTGTCTACGCTCATCCAGACTTGTTTTAAATTTGTTCAGCAAGTCGGGGAATTAGAGGTTTCTCTCGAGGTGGCACTATTTCATAGGAACCGACCTAAACTAACTTTAGCATTTCCAGCTCTGCCGTTAAGAGTCCAATCTGGGAATCCCAATTCTAATTACAAAATCGCTTATTCTTTGATAAATACTCATTTTTTTCTACATTCCTCGTTCGCATGTGTAGTGTCCTAGACCATTTACCACGTACTGTGCCAAATATCAACTTTTGAAATTGAGGGGCGCTCTTCAAAATGTGGCCATGTATGCTTTAATTCACCAGTGCTGATGTTTTCCTCTCTTAGATGGTGCGTTGTTTCTTGTTCGATGCCATGACATACCTGTTCACAGCTGTAATGAAAGCAATCCAGAAAGGAACCTTACCCGTAGCAGGGTTGAGAAGGGTATGATGAAAGATCTTGTCACTGTCATTATATTGTGTTGGTGCCATGTGTAGGATCAGCAGTTTGATCAGTGTCTACTTTTTAACTCGCTGACACCCTTACCCGCATTTAAATGCACTTTTGAAAAAAATCACGGAGCGGACCGCCCCCTGCCTTGAATTAGATCTAGGAGTATTTCTCCCCCTACAAGCGGCTAACTCACTTTATTTTGCGGTGATTCCTCAATTTTTCCTCTGGGACGTTATGCCTAAATTTCACTTTTAAACTCTGATTATTGATCCCAATGTTCCCGGTGGCAAAAATGGGGATGCATAGTTTATATTCTTGATATGCAAATTTTGGGACAAATTACATAATGGGTCATAGATTACAACAAATTTTGGACATTTAAAATGTACCAGTGTCAGACACCATTGGGAAATTTTGGCTTCAGATTGTGGAACTTTTAACCTAATTGCCAAAAATATAGAAACTTTTGTAAAAATTTCCCACTCAACCACCAACTTAACATAAAATTAATGTACCAGAAGGATGAGGCCCATCTCTAACGTCACAAGAGTGAAAATGACTACCCATGACATCACCGCAAAAGAGATAAAAAACGAGGCAGGTCCGCTCCGGTAGATTTTAAAAGTGCAAAACTGCGTTAAAGCATACAATACATTTTTGAAGAGCGCCCCCAAAAAAGTAACACTGATCAAACTGCTGATCCTCACATGGCACCAACACAATATAATGAACAGTGACAAGATCTTTAATCATCCCCTTCTCACACCTTCTCCGGGTAAAGATTCCTTTCTGGATGCTTTCATTACGCTGTGAACAGTTATGTCATGGCATCGAACAAGAAACAACGCAACATATAAGAGAGGAAAACATCAGCAGCTGTGTGAATTAAAGAAAATGGCACATTTTTTGAAGAGCGCCCCCAATTCAAAATTTGATGGTCCTTTGCATCAGTATGTTGGTCATTGTTACGAAACTACCCTGCGAACAAGAATGCTCCACATGCGATTTATCATAAATAAACAATTTTGTAATAAGAATTGGGATCCAAGATTGTACTCAATGGCAGAGCTGGACTGATAAGTCTTATTCCCCGTCCATGGTAACTAGTGCCACCTCAAGAACATGACCTCTAACTTGCTTGCCTGAACCAATAAAAGCACAAATTGATGAGCGTAGACACTTCATGGGCTATTTCCGCTATTTCATACTGGAAGACGTTTCCAACAGCCGTTCAACAATTATTATCGTCGATCTCTCGATATTAAATAATTCTAATTACAAATCCCTTCGCTTGCGGCACATAGACATTTCGAGCTTAACCATCAGTATTACTAGACAGTTGCAATGCAACCTTTTAAAATCTCAAAATGTTGAAACTAGGCTGATGCATTGTCATTCTTGCGATATTGCATGTAACATAAATAACATAAGCCGTCGTTTTTTCATGAGGTAGCGTGCTTCCCTCTAAAATTGCCATTACAGCTAAACTGAAAAATCTCCAAATTGAAGGGGTGGTGGGGGTGAGTTTCTAAGTAGCAAACCCGGAACTATAAAAAGTCATACTACTTCAAAACTCATTCTTGAGATTTATATTCCATATATATTATGCACATGTAGAGTCGTTCATTGATAATTAGAAGAGTTAACTAAACAGAAGTGTGTCATTTGGCTATGGGTTCAAGCTCACTCATGGAAAATCTGTTGGACATTACAACCACAATACTAATTCTGTTTTGTCATGGTATTGTTGAATACACTACTAGTGATTCGTTATGCATGTATTTTGTTCATGGTAGAGTAAGCACAAAGCTATTAAGCTTTGGAATATATTCACTATGAGCTAATCCCCTCATTCCCCTGCGAGTGTCAATAAATCTATTACCAGAGCACAGTTTCTCTAAGATCCCATTAGAGGCAGGTCAGAGAGGGGCCATTTTCGTACCCATGATGTCCCAAAGATCTGAAGGTAGTGATCACTATTGAAGGGGAGGCCGAATAAAAAAAAATATCCGGTTTTCCTAGCCCTCCTCCTTACTTTTGACAGGGGTCAAAATTTTAAAATTCGTCTCCAATCATGTTTTGAAAGACCCCCCCCCCCTTCCTGTTAAGACGATGGTTAATGATACTGTCCTCTGCCTTGTATGACTACTGAAGAGCATTGACTGCTGCAGCCTTATAATTATGTGTTTGTTCCTTAAAGCACATTTAGGCAGCACATTTTTTGAAGACTGCCCCCAATTTTTTTTTTCCAAAAAATTGAGATTTTAATACACGGGGTGCTGGTAACAGGCTAGTTAACTATACCTTTGAATGGTTAAGCTCGACATGTCTGTTGGGTCCACAAAAACGAAGAAATTTTGTAATTAGAATAATTATATCGGGGATCCCGATAATAGTCAAAACGGCTTGCCTGGTAAACTCCTTCCAATGTGAAATAGCCGGAAATAGCGCTCATTAAGCGTGTCTACGCTCATCCAGACTTGTTTTAAATTTGTTCAGCAAGTCGGGGAATTAGAGGTTTCTCTCGAGGTGGCACTATTTCATAGGAACCGACCTAAACTAACTTTAGCATTTCCAGCTCTGCCGTTAAGAGTCCAATCTGGGAATCCCAATTCTAATTACAAAATCGCTTATTCTTTGATAAATACTCATTTTTTTCTACATTCCTCGTTCGCATGTGTAGTGTCCTAGACCATTTACCACGTACTGTGCCAAATATCAACTTTTGAAATTGAGGGGCGCTCTTCAAAATGTGGCCATGTATGCTTTAATTCACCAGTGCTGATGTTTTCCTCTCTTAGATGGTGCGTTGTTTCTTGTTCGATGCCATGACATACCTGTTCACAGCTGTAATGAAAGCAATCCAGAAAGGAACCTTACCCGTAGCAGGGTTGAGAAGGGTATGATGAAAGATCTTGTCACTGTCATTATATTGTGTTGGTGCCATGTGTAGGATCAGCAGTTTGATCAGTGTCTACTTTTTAACTCGCTGACACCCTTACCCGCATTTAATGCACTTTTGAAAAAAATCACGGAGCGGACCGCCCCCTGCCTTGAATTAGATCTAGGAGTATTTCTCCCCCTACAAGCGGCTAACTCACTTTATTTTGCGGTGATTCCTCAATTTTTCCTCTGGGACGTTATGCCTAAATTTCACTTTTAAACTCTGATTATTGATCCCAATGTTCCCGGTGGCAAAAATGGGGATGCATAGTTTATATTCTTGATATGCAAATTTTGGGACAAATTACATAATGGGTCATAGATTACAACAAATTTTGGACATTTAAAATGTACCAGTGTCAGACACCATTGGGAAATTTTGGCTTCAGATTGTGGAACTTTTAACCTAATTGCCAAAAATATAGAAACTTTTGTAAAAATTTCCCACTCAACCACCAACTTAACATAAAATTAATGTACCAGAAGGATGAGGCCCATCTCTAACGTCACAAGAGTGAAAATGACTACCCATGACATCACCGCAAAAGAGATAAAAAACGAGGCAGGTCCGCTCCGGTAGATTTTAAAAGTGCAAAACTGCGTTAAAGCATACAATACATTTTTGAAGAGCGCCCCCAAAAAAGTAACACTGATCAAACTGCTGATCCTCACATGGCACCAACACAATATAATGAACAGTGACAAGATCTTTAATCATCCCCTTCTCACACCTTCTCCGGGTAAAGATTCCTTTCTGGATGCTTTCATTACAGCTGTGAACAGTTATGTCATGGCATCGAACAAGAAACAACGCAACATATAAGAGAGGAAAACATCAGCACTGTGTGAATTAAAGCAATAATGGCACATTTTTTGAAGAGCGCCCCCAATTCAAAATTTGATGTCTTTGCACAGTTATGTTTGAGGTTAATTGTCTACGAAACTACACCTGCGAACAAGAATGCTCCAAAATGCGTATTTATCATAAAATAAACAATTTTGTAATAAGAATTGGGATCCAAGATTGTACTCAATGGCAGAGCTGGAAATGATAAGTTTATGTCCGTCCATGGTAACTAGTGCCACCTCAAGAAAATGACCTCTAACTTGACTTGCCTGAGCAATAAAGCAACAAATGGATGAGCGTAGACACGTACATGGTGCTATTTCCCGCTATTTCATACTGGAAGACCGTTTCCAACAGCCGTTCAATTATTATCGGAGATCTCCGATATTAATTATTCTAATTACAAAATCCCTTCGATTGCGACACATAGACATTTTCGAGCTTAACCATCAGTTTACTAGACAGTTGCCAATGCAACCTTTAAAAATCTCAAAAATGTTGAAAAATTGGGGGCGCTCTTCAAAAAAAATGTGTTATTATTGCTTTAAGGGACGTTAGGGATTTAGTTGCAGCGCATCCCTCCACTAGACCCCCGGAAGTATTAGATGTTACTTGTAATTTCTGTATTTCTGCGTGGTGTGCATCTTTTCCCGGAATCACTACTCCACAAGCAAGACAATATAGGTACCTAGTAAAGCTGGTCCCATTTTTAAAGTGAAAAAAGTATTGATGATTTGTTTTGTAATAATGCAGAATCATCGCTAATTTTAAAAATTGTTGCTGTGGGTGCAACACATTTCTCCACTTAAGACGTTTGAGCTATCAATTCTTGACAGTCTTATTGAATAAATTTCTGATAGTCAAATGATTCTTTAATTTGGATTAATTAGGCGTAACCTTATTTACGAAAATTGTATTATAATGACTATGGTAGGAGTTACCTGGTCGCGGTCACAAGGCTTTCGAATTATTTACGAGATGTTCAAGAAATGTCATGAAATCCATGCACATGTCTTTTTCCTTCCTGTTTTCCATTCAAAAGAGTGAATATAGAGGGTGAGTCAAAAAAAATTGACCCTGATCTTGTCCGCCATTTTTTGAATTTTTAATAACACACTCTAACATAGTAGTTTTTTAGGCTGAAAACGTAGTGCATTATCTTTAATTTGCTGCAAGATCATTCACGACGTTTTAGCTATAGAACCGGCTACAGTCGTTTGAAATCAAGTATCGGCCCGGAGGCCACTTGTATTCAAAGGTGGATATGATGCGTGAACAAGAAAACGCGTAAAAAGGGGGTGTTTGTTTCCCAACAGGCGATGACGCGCGTACATCGTTTAATTAGGGTGTCAAAAACAGCAAAATATGAAAAAAAAGTTATGTTTTTCTTAACCCTGAAATTTTTCATGTTATATCTCATTAAACCGGGATCAAAATTATCCCAAATGTTGTAATCGGAACTTGGGAAGTAAGCAAAGCAAAATAATAAAGGTCTATTTTCGATTCAATGCACTGCGTACTTGTTGAGGGTTGTCATAACAGATAAAAATACTTGTTTAGGGTATTTTAGCTTGTTTTAGTTTTTGTGAAATACGTGTTAGGGTGCATTCTGAAAGTCCATGTTCACGCATCATATCCACCTTTTGAATACAAGTGCCCCCCCCCCGGTAGTCGGTTGTTCCGCTCTGTCCACGGATTCCCTTTAAGGCGAATGGCGTTCAGTGAAGGCCAAGTCAGTGTCCTGAAGAAAATCTGGCTTTTTATTGCATGGCAGAATAATGTGACGCTATTTAACCCCACAAAATTTAGTCACATTTTATTATCGAGGCCCTCTTAACGTTTCGACATCCGCATCTCTCATAGAAATCATTTGGAAAAATAAATTAAACTCGTTCATGTCTCCTTTTCTGGAAGAGTTGAATGACCCATACCATATGAAGAAAACGTCGGTACAACCTTTTAAGTTTAAAGGATTGTCTATATTTGTAGACCAAATATTCCACGTCTGAAAAGTTTCACAAGACTCTATATTAATGGCTTTTACACCTTTAACGTGACATGAGGAGATTTTTTTAGGATCAAATTTCTCTCAATTTCACTGGATTGGTTGTAACCACCTACCGAGACGTTTCGAAGCTTATTGAACAAACAAGTACAAAAGAAACCGCAAACCTTGTTTTGAACGTGCCTGTTATCCTAACTTCCCCATAGAACCCGTGCTTTTGACTTTCCCTGTCGTGCACGACAGAATTAACTAATCATCATCTTACTATATAGACGGCGTATTCGGCTTAATTCAATTTCAGGTTTCAACAATGTTAAAAAAAAAAAAAAAAAAAAAAATGGGGTTCAACAAAAATTGGGGGCGCTTCTTTCTGGAAATCTCCTCATGTCTCTTTAAGATTTATTTATTTATTTTGACATAAACATAAACATACCCTTATTATTTTGGGAGTCATTTGCTTAGTTGGCCGCCATGCATTCAGATGGGACTCCGTGGAATGGTAACGCTGACTGCCGGCTGACTGCTTGATTCAAAAGACTGTAGTTCGGCCTATATTTATCGTCTTTGAATTCTCTTTGCAGCAATAAGAAATGAAGTAAGCTTCCGATGATACACATATAGGTTAGCTGTTATTGTATTTACAATTCAAAGCGGCCGGTACGCAATCAGGTCATTTTTTACTCACGCCGGTAGTACTTCCGCAACGTAACAATGCATTCCCGCAATTTGGAGAGAACCACGACGAACGAGTATCCACTGATGAGGGAAAAACTCGATTCAACTTGAATCGTCTGCATTTTCGATTTTTTTTACGCTTTCCATATCATTCTGTTGTTCAGTATTGTACTCACATGTTTATAACCTAATTGGGCTCATTGTTGCAAATCACGTGACAGCACGTGTGATCCGCGGAAAAGTACAGATCCGTTAAAATCATGAGTTCGAGCTCCGCTTTGGTCAACGTGTTTTTCTGGTACTGGGCAGATACTTAATACTCAATGCCGGCGACCCAAGCGAAATCTGGGGGCTTTATAGAAAGGTGCAGCCTTGCAATAGGCCCATTTAGGAGTTGGGAAAAACAGGGGTCAAAGTTTAACAGCATTAAGTCAGCAAGCAGTGAGATTCAAATGCAATATACTGGGCTTTTTGGAACTAGCAAGAGTCAAACGACGGGTTGCTTGCAGCAATTTCTATCAATTATAAACTATGATTTCTGAGGTTTGAAGCCGATACAAAAAAGCAGGTGAAACAAAGTTGTTTTGCAGAAGGACTCCTCAAATTCATCAATCTAGATGCCATCATCTGAAAGATATCTGACTCGTAGTGATTTTGTGTATTCAAGATCTAAGTCATATTGAGTGTTTAACCGTTACATCCTCTCGGATACCACCAGTAAATTAAACAGCTTCGGCGTAGACTTGAACTCATAAAGAAGACCACAATGGATCAGGGAAACAATTAGGACGTAGATTACGATGTATGTATAAGAAGAAAGGTGTACCGTATTTCCCATGGAAGATCCAGCAGAAGTCGTAAACATCCAAACAGATTATAAACGTTAAATGGAGTCCAGCAGAAAATAAATATCTAGCACCAGTGCTAGAACTATGGCAGCAAGACGACGACTTTGAGCGAAACCATTATTTTTGCTTGTTAACTTGTCAATCAAACGTATCTTACCATGGAGTAAAGTGCGAGCAATTTGAACGTAGGAAAAGCAATGATGGCAAGTGGAATGACGAATGTCAGAATGATATGACAGGTTATGTAGGCTTTGGAGAAGTTATCGGTCTATATGTAAAGCAGCCAATAGCTTAATTGGCACGTTGGCTGTGTGAAATACAGGAAGTGCCACCTGTGAACGCGGCAATCCAGATGGGGGCACCATCAGGACACACGTCTTGCTGCGGAATCCCGCGCGTGATGGACTATGCAGTAACGTTCAACAGACAGAGCAGTTAGCGTGAACATGCAAACGAATCAAAGTAAAGCCCACATTGTATTAACGAGTTTACACCACTGTGGCCAAAAGTGCCAAACAAGGGTGCAATCAATCTCTAAACCCAGCGGCACGGTTATTACAAAAGCAAGAGAAAAAAAACTCACTAGCAGCCAAATTCACCACGAGGATGTTGGTAAGGTTGTGAAGATACCGACGTCGGAGTATAACAACTACAGACAACCATTACTATCAGACTCAAAATTGGCAAACAATAATATAAATATGGTAGCTAATGACAGCGAGCTGTCGCTTATATGTCACATATTCGTCCCGGGTCATACGAGTCATGTTTTCCATAATTGGAGATGCTGTGATGTTGTCTTCCATTTGATCTTGGATTGTCGTAAACAAAACAGAAGAAAAAATATAAACTATTAGGGTTACTGTAATGCTGCCGCTCAGGTGCTTAATGGCTTAGATTTCTTACAAACAGGGCCGGAATTCATAACAATAATTGCCATTACTAAGCTACATTTCCGGACCCATAGTTTGGATTAAAATTGACTACTATAGTCTCAGCCAGACAAGGATGTACAGTATTAATTTCCCTTGAGGACAGCCAGCACACACAAGTGTCAGTTTGAAAAAAAAAACAAATGTTGCGTATTGGTTCGTACCTGAAACGGCGACCTTCGTTATACTAGCACGATGCTCTTGCCAACTGAGCTAAACAACCAACCCTGGATCGGTAGAGGAGCGCCAGATAGCTATATATTAGGTAGACTAGGTCCGGAAGGTTGTCCATCGCTTATAAGGTATTTGTATAAGGTCTTGCAACACCACTCGTTGGGTATAAAGGGAGGGCTCATGTGGACACCTCTGAACCAAGGGAGGAAACAATAGAACATTGTACAAACTGAGGCGGAGATGTAGGGCAGGTTCTGCACGGCGTCAAAATTCAACTAATGATTCTGATGTTTTTAAAACCTAAATCAACATTTTTCATCTACTCATGTTTCAGATTCTGAAACAGTTCAAGCTCATCTGGGGTTGTAAATTGTGCAAATATTGTTAGCAATGATTGCTGAAGGAGGAAAAGACTCATGTCCCTGCCATATATATACAAAAATAATGTATTTACTGCTGATTTTAAAGTTTGACATGCTTTATGTTATTTTGTAGAAGAGAATGCACGCTTCCAAGGGCTGTAGTGGCGGATTTTTTTAAACAAAAGGGTTAAGAATGATCCACTTTGACCCACACAATGTGCTGAAAAGAACAAAGGTTTTTGGTCATGTGCCAAATTCTGGGTAATTATTCACTCCCTTCCTGGCTTGTGCCATAAAAATACTTTTTTCTCCGAAGAACAAATAAATTATCAATTTTTACGAGCTTGACAAGTGCAATAATTAACCAATTTATATGCGATGGCAATCGTTTGCTTTCGCAATGTTTCCATCCCGTCCATTGTACAAAACCAAAACTTATGGGGAAAGTTAAGGACAGGAGACAAGCTATCTACCACACTAGACAAATTGTCCAGAAGCTGCCATCATCAGATTTTCCGTTGTTGCACCCAAGAGAGTATTTTCTATATCACCTTCCGCCCCGAAAGCTGACGTGTAAGTGTCCTGACCATTCAAAAGGGCCGCCATGTTAGGTGAGAACCGCCATTATAATGTTCATTAAAAGATAGAAAATTTGATTACGACTAACAACCCAGTTTTTAACTGCCTGAAGGGTGCTTAAACATCTAAGCGTCAAGGGATGGACGCAGCCAAGGAGGCATATTTGCTAAATGAACTAACAATGGCAAATGTTGACTACGAACCTGGGTAATATTTGGGAGTCCGGACAAGAATTATGTCATTTATATTGGAAGTACAGGCTTGTTTTAAAGATGGGAGGTTGATGATATTCGCTAGCGTACGGTAAGCTCAAGAGGGGAAGAGAAAAGCAGCCTGCCCACCTGTTAACATGATCTTAAAAGACCTGCGTTTTGACGTTAGCCGGGACTCAAAAAGTGCCAAAACTGTAAAAAGGGACTCGAAACGTGCAAAACGACGGTAAAAAAAACTGGTTTTTGAACTGTTGTGAGTCCCAGCGCTGCCATTCAAAAATCGATGTGTTTTAATGAAAGTTTTAACAGTGATCTTTTCGACGTTTATTAAACAAACACTTTCTCATAGACCCTAAAGCATTTCCAAGATGTAAAAAATAATTAAGTTGAGTATTGACGGTCCAAGAGAGTGTCGTACTATAGCTGTTAATTGGCCATTATAAGGTAGTTTAAACTGACTATAGTTCCTAGGGAAGAAAACGTTCATATCAACTGATACAATAAACATTCATAAAATAAATGGGGTGGATGGAGTTAAGGACTACGCAGTGACGTCATAGGTGTTTCCCAGTAAAATAAAAAAATAGTTTATGAAGAGAAGTGAAAAAAAAAAAATGTAATGTAGGAAGGAAAATTTAATATGGGGTGACCAAGGTTTTCTTCGAGCAATAAGTTCTCCTCTCTTCCTTCCCTCACTCCCTCCCTCCTCCCTCCTCCCTCTCCTCCCTCCCCCCTCCATCCTCCTCCCTACTCTACATTCCAGATATGTCCGTCCCGCGTGCAAGTATGGTGAGTGTATGCAATTGCCAGAAGTCTGAGAAAAAATTGCGGAAGATTTATAAATGCTATTATTTATTGTTCTTATTGTGTCGAAAAAGACGTGCAAGGGTGTTTTTCTTCTTGATGTATGTCCCCCGGAGCGGATATAACCGCTGCTATCATGAGTTATGATCATGTCCGCAATACAAATACAAATGTCATGAATTCTCTTTTTGGTGCTCTCAAAATATTACTCGCATTCTTACTCCATGAATTTGGCAATTTTAGTACATTTAACAAAACATGCCTCCTACCGGCAGCCATCTTGGACTCTTAAATGTTAAGCCCACTTCAGGAAGGTAGAACTTTATTTCGTTTAGTCCTGGATAAAGTTCCTATCTGAAAATACAATAGCAGTTTTTCATAAAACAATGGTGGCCATTTTGAAATAGGTAATACGCGCTAATGTGCAACTTTTCGGGGCGGAAACATACCTAATCCTACTCAGGGGGACACTCCCTTCAAGGTGATATATTAGAAAATTAATCACCAGGTGGGTGCAACAAACTCGAATTTTAAGGCCCATACAGAAACTGGCTTATGGACTAATTAGAAAATGAATAACATGACTGTGTGCATTCAACATACTGAACTTCCAGAACATCTAAATCACGTTTCCATTCCACTTATATAGTTTATATTTTGTGGAAACGGGTCCGTGTCAATTGTGTTTTTTTTCCGAATTTGAACACTTCTAGTTTACTTTATGGAATTCTATTTTTGCTTAATTTTTGTTGTAATATGGCCAAATATGTGTGGTACAAATTTCATTGAGACATTCCCGTGGGCCCACCGGCCCACCAACGGGAGTCGACAGACCGTGTCCACTTAAGTGTTAAGAAATACCATAATTTGATTTAATTTTGACTTAGAGATAGCTGTTTTAGCTATAAATATGCCATTTTCTTGAATTTTGGCAGCCATTTTGAAAAATGCCCTCTAGTGAGAGAAATTAAAACCCTTTCTAAACACATTATCATCCTCTATAGTTGAAAATCTAAACATGTTTAGGCATTTGCCATGAAGTGTTTGGACATTTCATTCAGCCGATTTTAAGAAGATTTGGCATTTTAACAACCTGAACCTAAGTCGCAACCACGTTCTAAACACGTGTTTTTTGCCAGTAAAATTAGATCACTCCCCCTCTCAATATTACTCGACATGTTTAGAGATCAAACGTTTATAAGCGTTTTTAATCTCTAAACATGTCAATACTAAAAAATACAACTTTTTTTAATTTCTTAAACAACCAATGTTTTTAATTCTAAACACAATGTGTAATAATGTCTAAAACACAAAGTGTTAATTGGCTAACATTAACACCTAAACACCACCTGCCTTCACTTTTCTACACAACTGTTTTAAGAGTGATGCTTAACCAAGTCATAGACATGGTGACAACAAATTAAGCATCTCAGCAAGACTTAAATCAAACCTAGAACCACAGATGTATACGAGCTAGCCAGGAGACATTAGACAACCTTAGTTTTGAAAACGTGGAACGGCCCACTTTTCACGTATAGGCCTATATGACGTCATTCTGACGAAATTTCGGTGAAACATGATGACGTCCTCACAAAGTTTTCGTCAGTTGACGTTCAATGCTTGCAAAGTTTGCGTTCCACGTTTTAAAAACTACGATTGTCTATTGATGCCCTCAAACCAATAAGCGCTAAACAGAGATAGGGAGAACAACAACGAGGAAAACGTTAGGAAAGTAAAATTAAACAAAGCCAAACATTTCGCATCTCTTTCAAAAAGGTAAGGCGAATGGGGAACATGATCGAGCGGAAGACATTATACTGAAGAAGTTCTGTTCATGTGTGACCTGAAAAGTACCAACAATGAGTGGTTATATACGATTAAAGGTGCAACGAGAGATTTCAAGTCATCCATAGTTTCTGCAATATGTATGATTTAATTTAGATTAGACGCTCAATAACCTATTTGGTAAGGTACAGAAATAACTAAAATGAAAACACAAAGGTGATTTGTATATGATTATATTTCAATAGAAACATAGAGCTGGAATTCGTATTTGCTCCTATACGAATTAGACATTTCACAATTTTGTACAAAGAAGCAGTTTTCAGCTTAATCCTCACAGATGGGATAGTTTGAATATAAAGATTACATCAGTGCCAAAATCAGAATTTTCCACATTTTTTCGGCGACACCTGTTATTTGAAATCTCTCGTTGCACCACCACAGCGAAATAATTACACAGCCTGTGTAAGAAATTGCATGTTTACTATGTAAATACAGAACACCATAATTTTTGTGCAAAAATTAGTAAAACTTGTAAATGTAAAAAATGTACACATTAATTTGTAAAAGTGCACATAAAATATATGTATATTAGTTGGTTAAACATTTACCAAATCATTATGTAAAGCTTAAAACACCATAATTTATGTAATAATTCTTGTCAGAATTAGGTAATATATTGTAAATTATGTAATCACTTGTTCTTATGTAAATATTCGAACTCAATTATGTAATCTTTTACATATAAGTTATGTACATATTTGACACAATATGTAAAATAGCTTACATGTAAATTATGTAAAACATCTAGTGACCCAATATGGTAAAATGTTTACATACTATAGATGTAATTAGGTAAACAATTCACACAAAATAGTCACCAGACACTTCAGTATATTCAACAAGTTTATCAGCTCAAAAAACAACACAGTATATAAGTGACTGACAATGTGGGCACCTTCCATGGGGGTGAGAGGCGAGTTATTACAAATGACGCTGTAGCCTGTTATACTACATGGTAAACACTGTTGGGGATCGTAGAGCCTAAACTAATCTCACGTACTTTGTACACTTACTGACCCTGTGTGTTCAACTTGACTGAGATCAAAAGCTTACTTCTCGTCATGACCCATCATCCTGAGAATTATAAATCAGGTCATAACATTGCCTGCTAAAATCATAGATTATATTGTACACAAACGCGTCGAACAGATAGAACAATACGTTAATCGAGTCCCCAATACCCAAAGACTCCATGAGGAGACGCCACTCCCAAGATCCTCCCTTTTCATTGTGCCGAGCTCGCTCGTGCGGGAGCATACCACATAAATTTATATGTAACTTCGCTACTTTTACCTACCCCCGAGGAAAAGGCGGATAGATGCGCATTTACATAATTGGTTACAAATACACAATTCAATGAGTTGTTTACATTATTTTATGTCTTTGTTTTCTTTTTTAACACAACGAATGTGTAACAGTTTTTACATAAAATAAGTAAATAATATATGCACTATGCGGTTCCCCGGGTTCGCATCACTTGGGTCGCGATCACCTGGCTTGATGGCCCTTTGGTTTTGCGGTTCATTTGACCTTGAATGACCCCTGAGACCTTTGTTTGTGACCTTACAAATTTTCGGCATCAACAATCGACCCAACCATCCAAGTTTCTTCCAATGCCAAAGTTTTACCCCATTTGACCTCCTTTGACCTTGAATGACCCCTGATGACCTTGTCATGATTTTTAATATTTTTCGGCATCAAAATCAACCCCACCCACCAAGTTTTGTCTGGATACACCAAAGTTTTACCCCATTTGAACTCTTGATGACCTCTGATGACCTTTCATCCACCAAGTTGTCAGGAACATGCGGACCCTCGGTCTCCGAGCAAATAGGCGCGGTCGATTGGACTCTTTTGACCTGATGACCCCCGATGACCTTTTGATCCACTAACGCAATACCAACAGCGGTCTTCGTTCGGTTAAGGGGCACCCATCCACCAATTTTCAGGACCGTGCGCCCATCGGGCTCCGAGAAAATCGACGCGGTCAGACACACAGACAGATGACAGACACACAGACCCAACCGTGGTATTAATTTAGATCTCAAATCGGTAGTTCTCACTTTCACATAATTTTTATGTACCGTTATATTTACCAGGCTTTTTAACATAAAATATGTAATTTTCTACATAATGCCGGTTTACATATATATTTTTACATAGGGTTTTCTGTGTGCAGCCGAGTGCAATTGCAACGTGATTCCAGTTTCCCTGCGCAGCAAGCAATTTCGGCGGAAGTGAACTGTATTCGATCAAAGGAAATATTAATAATTTAGTAAGCGGTCACAAAATCAAGCCAATTTGAAAATGTAAAGTGGTTAAGTTTAGGATCGATCAAATACATCTAGTTTCACCATCCCGGGGGGGGGGGGTTCGAAGTTTGGTTTTGGGTGGAAGGGCCGTGCATCCGAGACTCTGGAAGTAGAACCCCCTAGCTATAACCATTTTTTGCCAAGTGGACCCATAGCTATACATCAGAGATGCAATTTGGGCCAAATTCAACCCAAATTTAGCGCATTTTCTCACCGCAAAATTTTGACATTTTTTAAAACAAATTTTGGAAATTTGGCTTCAGATAGGAATTTGACTACTGTTTTCAACAATTTTAAGAAATTTTTTTTGGTTTCTGTATTGAGAGATTTGATTAGTTTCCACCACAAGGACATCGCCGGATAAGGAATGGAGTACGCCCTCTGTAGTTTTCATGAAAGGTCAGATGAACTTGAAACATTCCGCATTTAAAGGGACATGTCCAAGGTTAACTTTTACCAGTTTTCAAAATCCCACTTTACATAAATTCCCTAAAGACGTTTTATGTAAAATTATATACAGCTTCAATGGGTTACTGACATTTCAAATATGACCCCTTTTCCCCCCCAAGAACCACGATACCCGGAACCGCTTTGCAAGGATGGCGTTATTTATAAAGCAATATTATATAGTGGCCTTCTGGTTCTTGTGGGGGAGAAAGGGGCCCTCATTTTTGCATTTTTGTTTTCTGGGGGGCCTGAACACTAATGGAATTGCCATAAACAACAACAACATATTACATACATCCATGCCACATCACTATGTGGTTAAGGCATGCTAATCTACGAAGGGCTGAGTTCACTAGTTTTGGATGTGCATATGTTAACGACAGCTGACCTTGCATATCCTGGTATCATAAATCATACTAAAAATACAAGGTGATTATTTGGTCAATACAATGGTGAATGCAGCTAATTGAACTGTGCCTGGAGAATTGGTGATTTTTTAGCTCATGCGCTAGCTAGCTGCCATGATATAAATAGCGCGGTCATGGGCCATTGTGTTGTATCCAGAGTCTGCTTTGTGTGAAGACACGTTCATATATCCAACTCAGTAGCACTAGCTAATGGTATTTGGTAGTGTTATTAGGGCGCCTCGTGTAGCCTTTTGTAGCTATAAAGGGACAAAAGGGCAAGTATATACGTCACTTTAACAGCCCTCATAACAAAGGGCAGCTAGGCAACATCTTCCTGTTTCTTCATACGTCCTAAATGGTCTTGGAATGGAGGAATACCTAAAGCTTTGCTTTTTTCCAGAGAGCATGCCCCTGAACTTTCTCAGACTTTTGTCATTTTTTCTGATACAAATGTCTTTTTGGGATAAAAAACACATGCGTACATTTAAGTAGTTGTAAAACACCAACTTCAAACTTGATGGTGAAATATAACTTTATTATTATAGAGGGGCTCCTTCTCTCCTTATCCGGGTCGAATGTCCCTTTGAGAACATTTTGTAAAAACGACCATTCTATATCAAAATCGGCAAAAGGGGTCATTCATATACCAAAGGCTGAAAAATGGGACAGATGTCTGTGGCACGTCCCTGTACATGTCATTTTTGTTTGAGAACCCCCCCCCCTGGGTTTTCAGGCATAGGTTATGAAACACAATCAATAATTTACAAGACGTATACAGCAGTATAAAGCGCAAACTCCAATAATATATGTAAAGTTCTGTTAAGGTAGTATAAGCACAACATTAAAAATCTCTATATGCCTGAAAAACAAACACTTAGGTCAACATGATGTCATTCCACACGGGTGTCATTCCTGTGGCTTGGACAACTTGGCTATAAAGTCACAAATACTGGCGGATGAGTAGTATGCCGGTAGTATGTGAAGGGACCGAGGCTTCTCTAACCTGACAATGTCGGAATCTCTTTAGATCCGACAGATTTCAAGAATGCTCTAATTAGACACACATTGGACCAATTGGCCAATGCATAAATATTTCCAACCCTTTGACTCAACTTCCGGTTGATGGATGGATGTTTCAACTGGATGATGCCAGTTCTGATCTATGTGTTTTAGCACAGACTCGGAATTTCAAGGCCGCTACCAATTCTACACCATTTGTATTATAGTTAGCACCAGAATCATTTTCAAAGTTACATTTGCTGATGGGCTTCAAGTGATAATTAGACGATTTACTCATATATTCCCAAACCCAAAAAAGAGCATGATGAAAAGAGCAAGGAATTAGATTAAATTCAGCAAAATGTATAAGTAGCTATATAAGTTCGATCAAAAGCAGGTGATCTCATCAGAGGGAAAAAAATTACCAGTTTACAGCAGTTTCTGGGTATGGTGACATGTAGGAAAGGTTATTCCCCACAAACGTAACTTTACAGTACTATTAATTAACCTTGTGGAAGGATTCGTAGTGATAATATTTTCAATACAAAGTTCGAAGGGCTACGTCCGCATGTGTTTTAAAGTTCTATAAGCTGGCGACCAAAGTCGGGTGTAGTCGCATGCCGTACTAAAAGGAATTGTAAAGGATTATGCTGCCCGCGATAGAAAACTGTGTTTTTCTATTCAGAAACGGGTCTGGCCACAGACCTACACTGATGAAGCGAAGAGCCCATCATTTCTTAGATGTTTCTACTGACCGTTTTATTTGTTATGGTCAAGGAAGTTATTATCTGATATAGCGTTTGGTCTTTTTACTGCATGCGACTACACCCGACTTTGTTCACCAGGTTATGTAACTTTAAAATTGCATGCCGACGTAGCTAGCTAGCTAGACTGAATAAAATGCAAAGAACTTACCCGATAACCTGCTGGTAACTCCTGATAGCAAAAGTTGAATTTGTTCACATAAGCGTTACAGACACAATGAAGTACACCTTAGAATGGGACGTATTGCTATATACATAAGCTTATATAAACTTGGCCCGTGCTACCGTACGTCATTTGTGGTGTAAAGCCCATTCATTCTTGTTGGTTTCAAAGAATTACCAGTCACAATATGCATTATTATTATTGGCGTGTTGGCCTCACAAACTTTTCGCCGAAAAGTCCTTTTGACGTCATGAGGAAAATCATTGGGAAAATGGACGGGGCTTAACCCATCACTTTGACCTCAGTTTATGCAACACTGGTCTTTCAAAATGCGTGGTCCGGGATTGCTAAATAGCGGTTGTGAAATGGGCGCTTGAGTTTTGATATCTAATTTGATATGCTGCCCTATGTAATATAATTGATTTTGTGTGTTTGGGTGACTTTGTCCCAATAAATGTAAAGATCAGTACAAAATGAACATTCAATAAGCAAGTAAGAAAAATGAGAGACTGGGGAAATTAGGAGGGGGAGAAGGTGAATGCCAAGAAAACATGAGATGTGGGGAGTGGATATGAAAACAAGGCATATTAAATAAAGACAGAAAGATAACAGTGCAAATTTGGCCAAAACAGAAAATGGAAAGCAGGAGGTAGAGACCGAGTATCGGTAAGTGTAATTTACATTCTATCCTAACCTCTACATTCTGGGACCTCCTGTTTTAGAGTAGGTATGTGGCGGGTATTACTCACGTTAACAAAATTGGCTTTCAGTTACATTGGGCCACTCATAATTATGTTTTCGACTAAGTCGTGGTAATACTGGCCCGTGGGCTCATTGGACGGCGTAACCTTTATAAAAACAATTTTGTGGTTTGATACTACTACAGGTAGCCATACAGCTTGACAAGTGTCCGTACTCGAACAGCAAGAAGCAAACATAAATTTGCATAATTTTAAGGCATCATATTTTGGCCAATACGATGGCACAACCGAATTCTATCCTAATTCCAAAGATTGAAATTTCAAATCTTATTAGTTGGGCACGTCACAACACTCACAGACGAAGAAAGATTGAAAAATCCTCTTTCGATTGAACATTTACAAATCTTGAGTTACGATAAAATACTATTAAAATATTTCAACTAAAATGAACCTCTTCAATCTTCTTTCTTCGTCTGAGGGTGCGTGCATCAATCCAATAAGATTGAAATTTCAATCTTTGGAATAGGAGAACATCAGTTCCATATTGCACTGTGACTTAAATTGTGACTGGAGGCAATGCAATTAACCCCCTACCCATAAATTTTTAATAAACTAGTACTTTCTGGCAAAACAACATTTGTTAGCATTACTACTGTTCTAACTTGTGACATAATTTCAAAAGTGCTTGTGATCCCAGCTTGATGGTAATCTCATTCCAACCACCTTCATACCTTAGATTCCAGTAACAATGCATTCACTGAGTGTACCATATAGGGCTATACAACATTGCATTTTGAGATTTGTATGAAAGCCTATGAAGAAAATGGCCTCTGACAAGAAAGCAAATAAATGAAAATACTGGCACATCCAAAAAAAATATATGGCAGGTTAAGTTATTCCTGATGTATATAGAAGAATGTTCACACAGCTCAGAAATAATACTAATAAGGGTTTAGGTCAACAGCTATTTTGTTTAAGTTGTGCAGTATAGCTTTTTTATCTGTTAATTTCAAATATGACAAACGCAACAAACATAATTTTAGACTTGACTGGGCAGGACTAGCTCAAGAATGTCAAGTGAATTCACCACATACCTACTCCAAAACAGAATGTCTCAGAAGGTAGAAGGTAGTATTACACTTACCGGAATGATATAGCAAGGAAAGTATGTGAAATGAAAAGAGGCAAAGGGAAGAGGGAAGGAGGGAGTGAGGGAAAGAGGGAGCGAGGGAAGGAGAGAAGGAGGGAGTGCCAATTTTACTATCCATTTAAATTGGTCTACTTGGGTTAAATCTCCTATGTTTAATCATCTAGCCCATCATACCCTTATCCCGTGTGTGATCTGCTCGGTTCAACCATCTAGCTTGCATTAAGCATATGATAGAGTATCTGTACGAAGACTATAGGCCTAAATCTGGGAAGCTGTTATGGGGAATATTGCAATCTAAGTGCTGATATAGGATTGTGCGCTTGTAAGGCATGTCTTTGAACAGCCCAAGATGAAGCGAGAAGATTGTGATGATTACTTGAAGGCGGCGTAATAATAATTGGCAACAGCGCTTTGAGCCTGTTTACGGGGATTAAGCGCTATGTAAAAACTGGTTATTATTACGTAATTATTCCAAATATTCTATATATTGTTCTTTGAGATGCATGGTGGTGTACCGTGTACGTATATAATAGAGAATGCAATTCATGAAGGTTGCGTTTTAATAGTTACAATAAATGCATTGTTTCAAACCACAGATAGCCGTTTCTATCTATCAATTGGAACAATGACATCATCGTTAGGCTACTATGAATACAGCCATCATTCAATTATTATGGTAAGATAAATGCATATAGTAAGACCATACTCTGAAAAAATAATTCTTCTTGGGGGTAATATTTGGGATCATAATTTATATTGAGGTACAAATCTGGTCTCACTTTGTGGGAGTGGATTTCCATGGAATATTTTAGTTATATATGTTTAATATGTTGTTAAACTTGTGTATTAATGATCCCCAGGAAGGTCAAGGAGTCAGCAGAATATAGAAACATATGCACTATACCTTGATACATCCCTTACGTCCCTAGAGGAAAATGACTACCAACGCAACGATCACCGCAAAAAAGGGAGGTAGCGGTATTTGTCTTGTTAGATCTAGGAGCAATTTCCCCCTTAACACAAGGCAGGGGTCTGCTCCGTGACTATTAGAATGTGGCAAAAATGGCATTTAGAGATTTAATGGATTATATCATACAAAATCACCAGCATTATAATTCTAAAAATACAACTTGAACATACACAGAAAATACAAAATCGTCCAAATTAAAATAACATATCAATCTATTTCATATATATATTATAATATCGACTTTATTGAAAAGCGAGCAGCAATAAAACAAGCAAAATACAATAAAGAAGTTCAAGAAGGCCAGGACAAGTATCTGAGCCAACAGAGGTGGCTCAGGTACCATGCAGGGCGAAAGAGACTACAAAAATAGGGAGAAAAACTCAGGTTATGAATTACAGCTTGAGGTGGAATTCTTCACTAGAACACTCTAAAAACACTGTGTTTAGAAAGTGAAGGCAAGGTGGTGTTTAGGTATTTAATGTTTAGCAATTAAACACTTTGTGTTTAGAAATTAAACACATAGTGTTTAGAAATTAAACAGTTGGTGTTTAGAAATTAAACAGTTGGTGTTTAGATATTTGACATGTTTAATTGCTAAACATTAACCCTCTAAACACCACCTTGCCTTCACTTTCTAAACACTGTTTTTACAGTGAACCCCATGCAGATTCTTGACGTGCATTCCAAACTGTATAGCTGGAAAAGATTGGAAAGGTTTCTTTGTTTCCACACAGTTTGCACTTGGTTTGTGATTTTTTACCTCATGTCTTAAGATTACAGAAGGTTGGCAGGAAATCAATAGAGGCGCGGATGGCGAAGTTGACTTCCAAGTGAGATCCGCACTTTCCGACTCGATTAATTTCAATAGGTTGCCCTGTTGCACGAGCGGTTTGATGTAATTGCGCCAGAAAGACACGCGATCGCTATAGAAATGAGATCATTTACCATTTCTTTTAATTTTGGCCAAATTGGATCTTGAGAATCGTCAGCAGTAGAAACACTTTCATATTTTTCATGCCAACAGAGACAGCCGTATTTGGTCTTTTTTCGCTTCCACTTTGATTTCCTGTCAATAGACTTTAAAGCATGAACCACATGGCAGTCGGCCTTACCATACATCTGGCGTAAGTCAATGTTCCAAATAGTTTTCGGATATTCGTGGGGAAAGCAAGTCCATCAGGACTGTGAATGAAAGCGGGGGCAGGGCCCTTTGATGGAATACCCAGAAAAGTTTCAATAGCATTACTGTGGACGTGGTCCAGGCTTTCCAGTTGTGTGTCAGTCAGTTCATGAACAGTTAGCAT
>JAMKCH010033369.1:0-16577 GCA_023653785.1 Ophioderma brevispina
GTCCAATACCTGGAATGGTTGGCTGTATTACAACCTTTTTCTTTCCCTGACATCATGATTGCCATTGAGCCATTATTTGGTTCACCTTCAAGCTCCAACCTACAAATAACACAATAACTGTTTTCACATCAAAACCATATACTTTCAATAACCAACCAATAGCCTAACTCATATAAGTTGTTAATCAAACCACACTCTCCTATTGGGTACCATGATTGTTGCATGTCTCCCAGGCCTGGTCGTCAGGCAGGATTTAGTTTGGGGGTTGTGGACTTTGAAAAATGAACCGTTTTTTGGGTAAAAGTGGATCACCCTCCCCCCCCCCTAAAATGGTCCTTTTCTTTTTTACTTTTTGAACATCTCCTCTCACCCAACAAATAAATTCTTGTCAAAGTGCTCTACTTTTGGACCTTTATCACAAGAATTTCAGTAAAATGGACCTTTTGCCTTTTTGTGATTGGGGGTGCGACTGATTGTCAATCTAAGGTTCACACATTAGGAAACAATGTACGCAAAACTAAATCAATGGTATTTTTTTCATAACAAGCAGATGACTTCACTTTAATGTCAACATTTTGAATCCTCAGCTATATCCACAGTGGTCCTGAGGTAATTTGGCAACATATCGCCTCTCAATAGATCAGCCTGAAAATGGAGAGATATTTACTAAATAAACAACAATGAAACAAATAAACAACAAATAATGGATTAGACAAATAAAGTAAGTTTGTCTCCAAAATATTGATCAATGCCATGTCTTACACTCATCCCTCCCTAAAAAACTCCCAAATAACTCCCCATTTTGCCACTCTAGGAACGACACACAAAAAGTAGATGCCATCTAATTAATATGTATTATACTATAAATGTGTTCTCACACAACTAAAGGATGCAAAACTGGTTAGATGTTATGAAGAAAACATTTCTCATTACACATGACACTCACATCTTCTAATGCTGGAAGATGCGGAAGATTGATTATTTCTATTGCCAGTCTTGCATCTGTATTGATTTCATCTTGCTTTTCCACAGGGATATGCTCCAGCAATCTTGGCAGGAGGTCATCCATCTCACTGTTCTTGAGGTCAAAGATGCTAGAGGCCCAGCTGCTCCGAGGGGTGCCATCAGACAAGCGGATGGAGGAACGCTTAAAACTGTCACTATCTGCAAGGGGGAACTACAATATGGGTGTGATAGAGAGAATTAAGAATTTATTTACTGCTCATATAAACTTAAAGGTGCAACGAGAGATTTCGAGTCATCTATATTTTCTGTGATATGTAGTGATTTCATATATATTAGACACTCAAAGGATTCCTTACCTTTTATTTGGCTGCAGAAATAACTTAAAAATGAAAACAAAAGGTGATTTGTATATGCTTATATTTCAATAGAAAACACACACTGAATTTTGTATTTGCTCCTATAACTTATAAGAAATTAGAAATTTCACATTTTTTGTACCAAAGAAACAGTTCTTATTAGCTTAAAGACACTATCAGTGATTTGCTAAATCAGCAAATTGAAAAAAATCATCAAAAATCAGATTTTTGCATGTGTGTAACAAGTACAGGTATCCTAACATACCCTGCAAATGCTAAGACCAGAAGCAACCTAATAAGGACAGAATCGGAGATTTTAGTCATTACTGTCCGTTCGGACACTTACTACAACACGTAATTGAATGGAGCATCGTATCTTGGAACACTGCCGTTTTCTTCCTTTTCTGTCAAATCTACAGCTGGAAAAGGTAACATATGAGAATTCTACAGACTTATCCTTCACTTTGAAGCTATTCCTGCAAATTTCAAATATTTTTCAAATCACTGATAGTGTCTTTAATCCTTTCAGATGGGATATTTTTGATAGAAAGCTTTAGACCAGTGCAAAAATCAGAATTTTCACATTTTTAGGGACACCTGTTATTATTTGAAATCTCTTGTTGCACCTTTAATTATAGATTTTTAAAGGTTTCTTAGTTATCACCAGATGTAAAGATTTCACACCAACTCTCGAATTGAATGCACACGTAAAATTTAATGTAATCTGTTAAGTTTGAATCTGAAATTGACTAGAATTCTCTCATCTCAAGGAGCAATTTGAAAAATCACACAACTTACTTCATCATCTTCACCATCAAGTTCATCCACTTCATAATGCTGTTGTTGCTCTACTATCTCCAACTGTTTATCCTTGAGTTGACTTGATTCGTGCCCAGTCACATATGGTAGATACTTCCTTTCCACAACACTCCAGTCACATGTGTATGCATGCAAACAATCCCGCACCTGGATGTTATTTTCAGCTCTGTAGAAAAAAATACGGTTCACAATTTAGAACCCTTCGTCCTGGAACAAGTCTCTATTTTATGGAGTTTTGTTGGACTATCAGAGAAACATTAATCTATATGTAACTGGGAATTTAACCTTATGAACTTGAAATTAAGTCAATGGTAAATCTCTTGCAAACTCGATCTGTAAGAGGGTCATTTAGCACACAAGTTTCATGATCTTAACATATGTGGTTCTCGACACATGTAAGCAAGTCTCTAATTGTCAAAATTGACCTTATGACTTGAAATTCCTCATAACATAGTTTCTAATAGCTTCTAAAAGGGTTGTCTGTCAAACAAGTTTCTTCATCTTGGCACCAATGGTTCTTGCGAGATCATATGCAAGACTCTAAATAGAAAATTGACCTTTTGACCTTGAAAATGTCCAGCGACAAGCATCACAGAAAAACAATTATTATTTCTAACAAATTAAATATGATTAAGAAACTTTTAGTGATTGAGGTGACGTGGTAAGCAAAAACTGGTAAAAAAAAAGTGGTAAGCGCCTTTTTAGACAAAATTGTGCACTTTATAAGTTTTCATTGTTATTATTATTGAGAGCATGTGTGGTCGAGTGGATAAGCGCAGGACTCGTGATCATTAGACCGTTAAAATCGTGAGTTCGAGCACCACTGTGGTCAACGTATTTGTGTCCTTGGGCAAGATACTCAATCTCAATTGCCTTGTTCACCCAACCGAAATCTGGTGAGCTGTTATAGGGAAAATTACAAGTGCTGATAGGTATGTGCACTTGGACGGCTGCCATCCTAAGCACTTTTGTATCCTGTGGAAAAGGCGCTGCATAAATGTTGATATTATTATTATTAAAAACTAATCTTTCCATCGAGAGCCTAGAAAATGGCAAAAATGTGTTATTCATCTTCCACTATAGTAGATTTCAAATTAAGTGAGAGTTCTTGCATATTTCCATGTGGGTGATATCGATGTGAGGGTTCAATCCCTGGCCATGTGGAGATTAGACCTTTGTTGCCAATACAAAACATATATTGTTGCCATTGTACAAAGTTACTGCACAGAATTGACTTACTGGAAACGGATCAATTCAGTTCTACAATCATGGTCTGTCAATGATAAAAAGACTTATACAGATCATGGTTGTCCGTGATGACAAGGAGCTCATAATACGCTTTCTGTGCTAATCTCTTAATACAAGGTTGGATGGCCAAATAAAAACTTAGTTGCGTAAAGTGTGCACGCGTGTATTGCTATAGGAATGCATTATGCTGTGATAAGGAATGACATTTTGCAGTATCAAAGGTAAGTTATGTTCAAATAATAACGTTTAATGAAATTGTTGATGTTTTCATACTGATACTTCAATTGAACCACCCAAGCTATCTTTGTTATGAAATAATGTACTTGAGGTCAATATTTTCAAGCTACGTTACTGTACATTATAAACCATAAACTTGTTTACCTGTGGCCATTAAAACAATTCCTTTTACCTCTCACAGTGAATGGACAGACCTAAAACTTTTAATGAGGTCTCACTTATTTTGAAATCTACTATAGTATCACCTCATGTTTCTTAACCAGACTTACAAATGGTTTAACAAATATAAAAAAATGTTTTGAAATGTGATGTAAAAGTTTTCTTCTAGACACCTTATAGAAGTTCTAACAATAAAATATTTACTCTGGTTCTGGAAGTGATGGTTTGACAGTCCGAAACTGTCTAGGACTAGATTTGACGGCCACATCATCAGGTGGAAACTCCAGTAGATGTCTTAGAGGATCTCTGTTGAGTTGCCCTATGTTCTGCTGTATGTACTCCTCAAAATCCAATGGTTCTATCACATCTGACAGGGGGATCTAAAAAGTAATCAACAAGATATTTAGCGGAGCGGCCGAGCTTTGAAAAGTGCTCTAGTTACCCCGCTCTCGGTACAAAAAAACACAACCACCTTTATTTGATGGATAAATATATGAGATTTAAGAAAATGATGGTTGTGGTTGAAATATTTGGTGGCAGGGATGATTTCTAAGCCGAAAAATGCATTTTGGACTGCAAATTAAGCGAAGTTATTTTTAAAAAAATTTTTTCAAGTAAAAATATTACAATCTTTTTTTTATGGTATCCTTTTTGTTATTGATATAGGTTTTATACATTGCCTAAAGGGTTCAAGTAATACTTGTTGTGGTGACATGTGGTAAAAAAGATGGGTTTTTTTTAAGGAAAAAAGGTGAATTTTGGGCTAAAATTCTAGACCATTTATATTTTGTATAAAATAGAAATCTATAATATAAATGTCAGAGATTGATAGTATTGCATCATGATTAAAATTTGTTTTGCTAAGAAATTAATAAATCTTGATTGTTTAAGTTTTTAGCTCAAAAACGTGATTTTTTGACCAAAAAAACACCTCTGCCACCAAAATTTTTGACCACAACCATCAATTTTTTAAATTATTTATTACTATCTTTCGAATAGAAGTGGTTGCGTTTTGTTGTACTGAGGGTAGGGGTTGTTGACAATTTTGCAGTCCAAAACGCTCCACTAATTTCACAGAGACTAAGAATCAATCGCTTTACTGAATCATCCACACAAAATAGATATTGCTACAAGTATATGCTTGCAAAGAAATATGTTTTCAATTTGAGGAATTCCCCATGGCCAGTCACATGAGATTTAACAATTTAAGTGGAAGTGTAAAATTTATTAAAGGTTTGCTTTTAATCCAAGTTTCCTGAACTCTTTGTGTCACAATCTCAAATTGGATTGTGGTTAAAAAAAAGGGTCCATCCTCAGATTGTAGGAAAATCATGTTAATTATATGAAAAAAAGAGCTACTATAAGAGCCCTAATGCCATGGGAGGGAGTGAAGGAATGAGGGAAGAGGGGAAGGAGAAAAGTCCCAAATTCGGATCGGTCTCGAACCAGGCCCACCTCCCATGACCGGTGTCACTAGCCTGGCCAGCAATTTCATGCCATATGTGACTTTTCTCACTATGTTTTGTGGGATTTTGTGAGAATCAGTGGTCCTAGGGTTATTATGGAAAAAAAGCATTTAATTATTCAACCTTAATTGCCAAATCCTGTTTCGAGCCTATCACCATATTTTAGCATGTTGCAAGAGCTTGGGTTTGTTTTTGGGTTTTATAAATGTGGTTTTTTGACACTTACTTAAACTCTGTAACTTGCATTATAAAAGTAACCTTGGTTTTGATGCTCACTCAGTATAGTACATTGAGTTACATTCCAAAAGGAAGCTCAGTTTTTTAAGGTTTTGTTACTTATAAAATTGAGTTTTTTCATAAATGACATTCAATCTCACTCAAAACTACTCAAATTGATTGATACTGATACTGAATATGCATTTTTTGATTCAAAAACAAATGTAATAAGAAATATTAGGATACAGAATAAATTAAACCTAGGAATACAAAAATAAACTGACAGTTTGTAATAGAAAATATATATTAAAAGCCTGACAAGCAATAGCTGAATGAAATACATTTGTAACTGAACATTTTTCTTTCATTATATCATAAATTCAGCACAAATAGAGAAGAAATGGCAAAGCGAGTGGTGTTGAAAGGTTGAAAAATGTCCAAATTTGGAAAATAACACTTTTTTTTAAGATTTTCAATGGGCATTATTGTATAAGGTTTCATTGCATTACAAATGTGTTAGTGACAAAACCATGCCTAATTCAACTGACAATCCCTTCTTGCAAACAAAACGTCAATGTATGCTTGGATTCATTCAATTGTGTATTCCACAGTACAATTCCTTTGGAATATAGCCGTAAAGTGTCATTATCGAAAATAGGGTCTTCGGCTTTGAAACCACAGAAGTTTGCCATTTCGTACTCAAATTGCTCGGACTAATGGCTCAATTGAAAGATTGAAAACTTTTGGTAAATAAATGATATTCTAATTTAGCTGTTAATGGTCAGTATTTAGAAAAAAAACAATTTCTAGAAACTGGTCAGTTATTTTTGTTGTAGTTTAATAATTCACTCAACACAAAAATTTTGAGAAATGTATTACCCCCAAGATCCAGAATAACAAAGTTGAGATTTTCTATTATGAAGGAGGTCAATGTGAGCTTAGCTTTTCACATAGTGGTCAGATGTGGACAAGCATTATGTGTATCCCTTGGGAAAATCTCTTTGTTCAGCCTTTCATTGGACCAAGAACTGGACAAGAATTTTGAGTTGTTAAATTCTGTCCACTGAATGTAAATTAAGTTATCACGTTTTGTCTTATAAAAGTTTAAAACGGAAAAAAAAATCTAAATCGGTTTTGAGGTCGTATGATATGAGGCTGGGCACCAGTATATGTTCTGTTTACATTGAACAAAACAGGGGGAACAATGACAAAAAAAGATGTTATTATCTAATCAACCTCACCACCTTACCAGCAATTTAGCCAAAATATTGGGTTCTAAAAGGAAAGTTAAACAAGCCTACCTTAAGGTGAAGTTTGGCTTGAAATTCTCGGGGAAGCCTCAGGACGACGAGTAGAGGAAAATTACATGAGAGTGCGTGCGCATGCGCCGACTAAGTTTTCAACAGACATGGTTGAGATAACAGCTATATTCGGACAAACAAACCTGTGCTGAAGGCACTTAAGGTTGATTTGAAGAGAGTACCAAGATTTTATAAGGTATGGGAGGGGGGAATTAAGGAGGGCATGTAATTCTCTACTCGTGCTGAGGCTCCAGAGAATTCAAGCCAAACTTCACCTTAAGTTAAGGCTTGTTTAACTTTCCAATTCTCTGTCGCCTCTGCCGACGAGGAATTCATGAGATTTCAAAGCCAACTGTAACTAAACCATGCCCTCTAAGAAATTTCACCAAAATACTCAACACCATACATAATCATAGCATGTATATGACAACATCCATCTGCAGATTTTCGTAGTATTATTATAAACCATAAAAGTTCAATACCTGGGTTTTCCCCAAAAGAAATTTTTAAGCAGTCAACAGAGCACTACTTGTCAGACTACATGTAAATTTTCATTGTGATAAAGAATTTTGCACAATGACTTTCAGTTTTGATCAAGCTGTAAACCACTTGAATAATAGATCCACCTTGAGATTCCTTTCTAATCTAGGTACACAGGTAAAGGCAAATTTTTCCATTTTCAAAAGTTCCAATTAACATTTAAAATTAGAAGGCTATGAGCTAGAGTGCAATTTATCTGACCAGTCTCCAGTCTACTTTGCGAGTACCCGCTTGGCAAATTCTGGGTGCCGTCTCTATCTTCTGTAGTATGTCGAGAAAGTGCGGATCTTACTCAGCCAGCTGTGTTAAGAATCTCAGTTAATGACACTCCTGCTGCATATGCTCTGGATGTAGCAGTGGCCCGAATACTATGAGGTCTGTAAGTGTCCACCTTGATTGCCAGCTTCGCCAGTCATTGGTCTTCACCCATCGGCCAATCGTTGATGCAGAAACTTTGGAATGTGGTTTGAAATTAATGACAACAAGCATTGTTTTCAGTTCCTCTAAGTGGTCGAGTTCTTTCAATGTATTCCGTTAAAGCTGTATACACACACACTCCGCGATCCACAGGATATGCCTCCAATTTCAGTAGAGGCGGTGTAACCTGGACGGCTTTGCTTAAGATCCGATCTGCCCACTGTAAACACACCTAGGCTGACTTCTTTTTGTTCATGTTTGAGATACTTAACATAGAAATGGTTTGCACTCTAGCTGCTAACACAATTGCCACCAAAGTGACTGTTTTCAAGGTCAAATCTTTAAGTGTAAGAACTTAAAATGGTGAGAGGGCACGCAATTACTGAGCAATCGTTGGCTAACATCCCATGTTTGAGTGTACCTTGGTACTGGGGGTCTCAAAATTGTAAAAATGCCCTTCATAAATTTGGTTCACCCAGGGGTGTGCTCCAATAGATGCAAACTGTTTCCCCATGGGGGACAACTTGGGATTAACGCACAGCGAGCTGTGTTTATAGCAATAAATCCAAGCCTTCTTCAAAAGCTCATGTTAAAAATCTAAACTACAGTAAATTGGTTTGCACAGTCAAACACTTCTCGTCGAATGCAAAACAAATGCCACAGCGGCTTGATAAGGTCCCCTACTGTTTGTGGGTGCCATTTTCCAGGCGGATAAGATGATGCTTGTAGCTTTGCTCGATACTTTTTGTTTTCTTTTGAGGAGTGTCCCGATATTTTCCTGTAACATTCGCCAAGTCTTTGCGTAGTTGGATGCTTCGTTGATTGGGCTTAGCGTTAACAAACGTGTCCGTCTGGTGTAACAGTACTGGCTCCTGAACCAGTAGGCTGAGAACAACGTGAAACCATGCTGAGTCGGGCCAAAACAGGGAGGACTATTATTGCTCGAGCTCTGTCCTGCCTGGCTTCTGTAAGCACTTCCCGATCACGCGGAAAGGGGGAAAAATGTAAGTGTATTCTGATGCCAAGATCTGGAGAAAGCATCAACATTCAGAATATGTCTTGTGCCAGGAAACACAAGTTGTACATATTTAGTATTGAGCCTAGTAGCAAACAAATCAATGTCCACCTCGCCAAATAATTCAATCACACCAATGTGTCAAGAAGACTGTTGCAAGGACCACTCTATCCATCATTGAAGTGTTCTTACTTCTATAGTCTGCTGATACATTACATTTTCCAGGAATATGAGATGCTGATAACCAACCAAAACACCCCTTTTTTAAACCCAGTTCCATTATTTTGCATGTCCATTCATTTGAGATTGGATTGTTTTTTCCTCCCTTATTTTGAATGATGTCACTGCAGTAGTATTTTGTTCCATCAAGAGCTGTACCAGAGAGGGAGTGGTAGGTAAGATCCCTGAAAGCTTGAAAGTGCCATAAATGCACCAAGCAATTCAAGGTAATTGATGTGTCCGTGCTCTGTGTTTGTCCATCTTCACCCCCGTCTCTCAACTAGGCAGGAGCTCACACCAGCCCTCTAAAGATGCATCCGTTTCTAGAGTGAGGCCAAGGGTTTCTCTGATAATTTCGGATTGATTTGGAAATTGACAATCACCATTACTTTTTCATTTTTTTTTTTTTTTCATCAATGGGGAGATAAAAACAGGATACTATCCATAGTCACCCTTACATGGCCTGTAGGGCTAGTAATTCTCCGATTCTAAGCTCTATATCAGTGGTCAGTTTCCACTGCAGAAAAAAAAAAAGTGGAAAAAGTACACCTTATGACTTTAGCGACATTTCGAATTGTGTCACTATCTTTACCTATCAGATCTGAACACAAGTTCTGCACATTTTAATTTTTTCTCTGTGGCAATGTGACTTTCATAGTGGTGAATTCTTTGATGAATCCTAAATGCATGATTTGTGTTCTGGGTTCAAGTGCAGATTTTTGCCAATTCAAACAAAACCCTAACCCTTTCAAGGAGATCAATTGGTGTCTTGAACAGATCTGTGCAAAAGTGGTCAGATTTCCCAGCAATAATCACATGTCATAGATAATACCCAGTTATAAGATGCCCCTGTTGTCGAGCCAATGGCATATACTGGTTCTAATTTTTGTTATCCTTTCTAGGAGCACAAGCGGGCCATTGGCAA
Organism: Ophioderma brevispina; assembly: GCA_023653785.1. Lineage (NCBI taxonomy): Eukaryota > Metazoa > Echinodermata > Ophiuroidea > Amphilepidida > Ophiodermatidae > Ophioderma > Ophioderma brevispina. Next base: position 9,885 of record JAMKCH010033369.1, read on the forward strand.
ACAGGTGATTTGGAACAATTTTCTCTTTGCCATACAAAATTTCAGATACTTTCTAAAAATCGGGATGTAAAGGTACACAATAATATGCATCCTTCAGGATATTGAGCCATCGGTACAATTTGGGTGATTAGACTCAATGCTTGACTCAAAGTTTCCATCTTGAAATGATGGTATTCTATTCCCTTGATTAAATCTTGAGATTGAGTATCATCAGAGGTCACATTTTTCTTTTTCGTAAGAAAGAAATGTTGGGACAAAGATATCCACTGGAGTGACCTACTTCTTCTAACACTGAGTTTGCACAATAGGGCGCTATTTCCCTTTCAAGGGTTTCCACTCCTGTTTGAAGTGAAAGGATCTAGGAGTATATTGGGAGTGGGTCGCACCAGCTCAAATGCAATTGTGCAGCCATTTATTGTTTGCAAGAATTTCTGAATCTGGGTAAGTTGGGTAATAGCTTCCCATTGAATGGAAAATTGTTGCAATCGACCTGATAAAAATGGGGTCTCTGGAGGTTTGCTTTTGTCAGGCCTAGTGTTTCTAGCTATCACATAGGCTTACCTGCTCACCATTTAGTTTTGGATTCAGGATTTCTGGGAGCCCTGCCTCTAGCACCACAGCTTGCCTCTGTAATACATGTACATGGCCCCTTTGAATTATAGTTCGGTGGTGGCCATCTTGCATGATACTGGTGATATCCTCTATACTGTTGGTACGGATAGCCACCTCGTCTGTCGTCTTGGGCCGATTGTAGTCCTAGCAGGAGATCTTGATGCACATTGAGCTAGAGGTACATCCCTGGTCTGGGTATTATCTGCGCCAATCTGCTTGATTGTTCTTGAGATTATCCCCACAACAAAACGATGTATGTGGTATGTCAGCGGTACACAAATTTGCGTACCGAATGTCAAATTCGGTTTAAACAAATTACCGGCGAGGCACAAACCGTGTGGAACCCATGTGCCAAGTATTGCCAAAGAATCAGAACGCGTTTAATTACCTCGTCCACGTGAGTGAGCCGTTGCATTGAGGATGTCACCTGCACCATGCGGACGATCTTAATTCCAGCTTTGGCCATGCTTGTTTGTACCAAGTTGCAACTTTTCATCAAAGCAGCAGTGTCTGAAGCTGCAATAAATTCCCACACAAGCGTATTCATCGGACTGATTCAATCCCAACGAATTCGCCGGGCTTGTACGGTATTATCCACAAATCAGTCGTATGTTTCCTTTCTGCAGGCATGAGTTAAAGGCGTTATAATTAGCCAGGCTAATTGCGGGTCCATATCGTCCCCCGACTTCTCATCCACAATGTCATTATTTGTCCGCCAGGCCTTAAGGTTTTGAGTTTTCAGGTAACTGCGCATCAGCGCTGTAGCGCCATGGTACCGGCGGGTGTTCAACGGTTAGCATTGATGCGGCATCTCCGTTGGGCTTTTTACGTTTCTGTGCAGGACTTGCATTTTGCTGGTCACACGGCTCATTTCGCTAGCGTAACGTAGCAGATGAAGGGGTCCCGCCCCCATTATCATTATATCCATAATCTACGCCCGTGTCCTCCTCGTAATCCGCAGATCACGATCATAGTCATAATCAGGCGGTCCCGGGCGAAACTATCTGACCCACATAACGTCACCTGTGAGTGACGGTTTCATGTCCTTTGCATACCCGTAGCGCCAGGATTTCATTTCATCTCCACTTTTGATTTTCAGCTGGAGAGTTACTAGCTTTTGTGGTTTTTGCCTTTTTTGGAATTTGTACCCCCCACCGTCAACGACGGCGGTACTTTTATTCTTTTATTGGCTTATTTTGCCACTATGTTGGAGTGTCGGAGCGACGGGACTTAAGCTGTTTTATCGTTCTGCAGCTGTATTGCTGACTTTAGCGCCTGTCTTTGGCGCTGCCCACCCCCCGTCTGCGACCGCGGCTTGATTTGTCTTTATTTGTAAGCAGTCTCCGGGTTTCTTTTTGCTAGCCATTCTTGCGATCCAAATGTTCCTTGATTGTTTAATTTTTTCCCAATTTCAAGAACTGTTTTTAATAAAGATTAATAGTTTTTAATAGCAACAAAATTTCAGCAAAAGTCAGCGACTTTGCCAGCCGTATTTTATTCTCACAGCGCAAGCAGCATGCACTGATTGGCGCATGCGCACGCAAATCTCAGGAAAAAATTCCCCTCGTCGGAGAGGCGAAGAGAATATATACCCGTCTGGCATCCCATCTTTATAGAGACCCTTAAGGGATTAGCAGCGATTGCTAATCCGAAACATAAAAAAATCATCAAAAATCAGATTTTATATTTTTGTTGCTTGGCATGGATATGCGAACATAAACTGCAAGTGGTTGGATTGAAATCAGGCATTAAAGACAAGGGCAGTACTTTTATCCGATTCGGTAATTTCTATACGTGCGTTATCAAAAAAATTCCGTTTTTTGAGATCAAAAAAGCCTTTCCCGCTGAAATATCACAGATTTTTAGCGTGATATTGTGAACCCTGATCACTACATTTTTTTAACATCAAACACAAACATATTGAGCTTGGTTTTATTGTTCGGGTGTAAACCGCAATCAGCTGTTTAGTGCAGATTTGAGATACGTCGCTGTATGTATGTATATTTGGGGGAGACGGTGTTTGTGACAATTCCCCAAATACTTTAATTTGGTGGTTTGTTTTGTTTTAACATTAAAACAGTTATATGGAAATTGTACCTACTGATCCCTGATTTATTAAGTAAAAATGCATTTCCACATTTCGATTCTCTCGCATTATCGTGCTAATCCCTTTGTTTTAACAAATGGTCTAAAAAACTCATATGGGAATTCCTCTCCAATGATTGGAATCACAGATGGACTTCTCTGCACAAGTGGGTAAGGAGTTGTACAAAATTGAAAATCACAATTTAAATAATTCTTAATCTCATCTGCATTGAAAATATCCTCTCAGGATTATGAACCACCAACATAGTGCTGAGTGTAGACCACAAAAAACAAGTCATGGTTATAACAATCAAAATGAAGTAAAACTAATTTCAACTCTTCACACTTTCAGGAAGAAGAGCAGGTAAAACAAAATGCTTCTACAAATTTTCTGAAAATGGAAAATACAGTGGTTTTTATCTCTCTGACAAGGCTCACTCAAAATTAACTTACCGATCCAGGTCCATTTGTTTTTGATCTCTGACATACTCAATCAAAATTAACTTACCGATCCAGTCCTTTGTTTTTATCTCTCAGCTGACAGACTCGATAAATTCACTTACATACCGTCCAGGTCCGTTGTTTTTAATCGTCTTTGAACAAGACCTCAATGAAAATACATCGGGTCCTCTGACCGGCTTGTGTCGCCTGCCCGTCGTGGTTTGTGAATGTTAGGCCTAACCGACCTTTGCCCTTGTAATGTGACCTTTGACCTCCAGCACAACTGATGGATCCCATGTTGCACACCACTGAATCAGTTTGGTTCCAATTGACTCCACTTTTCAATATGAGTCAATTTTTACCTTTTCAGATTCGAGCCTATTTTTTACACTTGACCGCACAATGACCTTTGACCTTGGATGTGACCTTTGCGCTCATCAACAAATGAGGGATCCCGTGTTGCACTCCTATGAATCAAGTTTGTTCCAATGAACTTCAACTTTTCTTATGAGGTCAATTTTTTCATTTGCAGCCTATTCTAATAACTTGACCTCACATGAACTTGACCTTGGCATGGGACCTTTGACCCTCTCACAGTGGGGGATGCCATGTGCAACTCGGTGACCCAATTTGGTTTAAATCCATCGAAGTATATGTGGATATTACATGCAAATGTTAACCCTTTTTCACAACAGACTAACAGACATTCAACAAAAGCCATCTCAACAACAGACTACAACCAACAGTGGACAAAGTGGACCCTTGTGTCTTCCGGCCTTAGGGCAGGAACACAAAAATTAACTTCCGATCCAGGGTCCATTTGTTTTTACTCTCTTGACAAGGGACTCCAATAAAACTTCAACTTAGCGCTCCAGTGTCCCTTTGTTTTATCTCTCTGACAAGGACTCAATAAAAATTAACTTACGATCCAGGTCCATTTGTTTTTATCCTCTGAAAGACTAATCAACATTACTTACGATCCAGTCAGTTTGTTTTTATCTCTGACAAGACTCAATCAAAATTAACTTACCGATCCAGGTCCATGTTGTTTTATCTCTCTGACAGACTCAATAAAATAATTATCAATCCAGGTCCTTTGTTGTTTTTATCTCTCTGACAAGACTCAAAATATTAAAATTACCGATCCAGGTCCAAGTGATCCGTACTATGCTTGCTCCTCGGGATAGTTCACGACCACTTGAATAATGTGAAGAAACTTGTCTACGTATGTCTGCCGCATTGGTGCCCCTATGCACAAAGGGAAAGAAAACAAGACAGATAAATACACAACTGATGCACTAGTAGCTTGCAGTTTAAGTATTTGGCTACAAAGACAATATTGTGATGAAATTATGAAATTGAAGAGATCTGGCATATACTCTGCTAGGAATTTAGAGAGCAGTGAATGACACACTTTGTTTTCCAGGCAAAAAAGTGTTCTTGGTGAGCCCCAGAAGAAAGAAATGTGATGAGGAAAGAAAGGAAGGAAAATTATCACTAAAGGTGATTTTATTTGAAGCTGATTTTTTTCACTGGACATTCCAGGTGCCTCCGGTTAAAGATAATGTCCAATTACGGCGTCATAAGACTAAAACTTATTACAATCCACGTTAATCAGTACCTTAAAAAAGATCCATGTGCCCAAGCATGTTGTGCTTCGGCTTCTATGCATTTTAAGTCTCTGTGGAACAACCAACACACGCATATTTATGGGGCACAAGATTATTCTAGGCTAAAATTTGAAAAACATGAGTTACTTACATTAATTGCGAACTCAACTCCCCAATACATAAAGAGAGATATGGATATATTCTGAAACAATCTGAAAATAGTCAGCCCGATTTGTAAGCCAAGAGTTCAAAGGCTACATCGCAAAACACAATAATTGTAATTGGTGATGATTCATACAATGGATTCCACAGCCTCAGGGCAGTTGTACGAAATGACCAATATATAAAAACCCCATAACTCACATTTACAAGCTATTTTCTCTAAATCAATGGAATTTAGGAAATCTAATTTACATTAGTTCTCACAAAACGTAGTTTTTGTAACATTTTTAACTGCTAGATTTGTTTTTATTTTATTTTTTGAGAAAATTTGAATTTATTAAGACAAAAATGAGAAACAGGCGTCAGAAATAGCAAATTTTATTTAAAAAATATATACTGGTAAGCGATCCCGATGGTCACTTGTGTGATTCCCACCCACCACCCACACCCATATACCACAGTTTCCCCTGGCACCATAGGACCCTGCAATTTTGAGCAGCTGATTTGAACTCAAGAGGATTTTAACCAATCCATAATTCATTAATGGCAATTTTGCCATGCCTGCACCTACTATGCAAAATTCTTCCAATGGCCTAGACTATCATTTGTTCGCAAATTGAAGAAATTCATATTTTTTGAAATGTTCCAGTGCCTCTTTAATGATAGACCAGTTAAACATCCTACTTCACGTCTTCTTTTGTTTTGCCTGCGACTCATTCCTGCGAATTGTGGATGGCCCATAGTATAAAACTGTAACAGATACAATTGCCTCAGGTGGTGTAACAGTCAGGCCGGACCTAATTCAGATACACGAGTGCCCAAACATGTATTAAAACTTGCTGTTAAAAAGCTGCCTCCGAGATTTGAAATAGTAACTTTTTATGTATAAATTTTAAAAATAGTGTCACTAGATGTAAGATAGTCGCCTTAAATGCACGATTCCAAAGTTTGAGATGAATCGGATTTTTTGTTTTATTGACGGCGTAAACATATGTATAGTGTAACAGTAACGTAGGATACTGTGTGTAAGAGTCCGGAATTTTATAGAAAAGTTGTGATTCTCTATGAAGGACTTCGATTGAGCTTAGCTATTTCCCACGGTGATTCGTATAATGGACAAGCTTATGTTATGCAAAAAACACGATTTTTTTGAAAATTGAGGGTGCCCTCCTCTGGAAATCTTCTGAGTCCCTTTAACTGGTCTATACCCCAAATTTTGACCGGATGCAGTGTCCAGGTGTGTATCCGAGTGATTGTCTAAGTTGTCACTTCATATTACTTAGTTCACCCATCGATGTATTTGATTCCCATACCACAATGCAGTTGTTTTTGAAATTTCACCTCACTCTGATGTCATGTGATCTTACAAAGATTCTATTCTTAACACATAAAGCCCTGACTTTTTCACTCATTTGAGCTTACAAATATAGTACTTGTTTCATGAAATGTCTTGTGGTTCCTACTTTTTTGAACCTTTTGAACCTTAGTACTGACATGGTCCATAACAGTACAAAGTTTACGCTTCTAGGCAACCACTTTGGAATGCATTATGAATTGGTTAAAACATCCTTTTGATCTCATGAGTTCTATACACATTAATTCAAATAACCATACCCAAAACTGATAGGGGCATAAGAGTCTATTAAAGGTGGTTGTTCCTATTTGTGTGTATTGTGGGGGTGGTCTGCGGGGACATTAGTAGTGGGAGGGAGCCGTTGCAGCGTTGGGCCATAGCATGGGCGCGGTCCAGGTCGAGTAGCGCGGGGGGGGGGGGGGGGGGGGG